>JAPQNM010000026.1:233844-273844 GCA_029783475.1 Metacarcinus magister
ATTATAAGGAAATATCGGTTATGATATTGCCCTAAAACGAAACATAACATGGCAGCCGGCGAGCGTCAGTTATAGATCAGTGGGTGCAGTTGCCAGATGTCGCCAAAACTAAACAATCTGAATTATACGCCACTTCTTTGGACGACTGTACGAAGATGTAACACAATTGCTCATAAGTAGTTTCTCATCAGTAGTTTCTCTAAAACCATAGATAATTTCAAGTCCTGATTATATATATATTTCCGAGAAACATGTTTTTATTAACTAAATATTTTATTGTGTGGTATGAGCTTTTGTGATTTTTTTTCTTCTTATAAACTAATTCTATGAAATTAACTTTGTTTTTTTTGCAGATGAGAAGTTTAGAGATAGCACATTGTTACTATTGATAAAGTTATTCTTCTCCCAGGATGTACCAGCATTTGTGGTAGCTTAGTATAGTATCTTCCTCTAACCTCATTCATTACAATAAAATTTTCATGTTCTACAAGATACTTGGTATTTATATCCCTCTAACTGTTTCGTGCCAACACGTTGCCGGAAGGAGAGGTAGGCGGCGAAAGAGTCTTGTTCTGTTCTATCCAGTTCTGTTACACTTAGTGTATTAGTAACAGTATTAAGTCTAGCAAATAACCTAGTTATAGATCAGAAGGTCTTCTGGCGTCTGTTCTTCTTATGTATTTTTTGTATTAACACCTGCACCACTCCCTCAAGTTGAAGCACACGAGATTGCCAAGACCACACCATATCACCTTCTTATCAAAATATATCAAGAATCTCTCACTCTCTCTCTCTCTCTCTCTCTCTCTCTCTCTCTCTCTCTCTCTCTCTCTCTCTCTCTCTCTCTCTCTCTCTCTCTCTCTCTCTCTCTCTCTCTCTCTCTCTCTCTCATTTTACAGCAGGTAGTTTTGAGGCCAATATAAAGATAAATAAACCTACACAATTGTTATGTTCCATGAAAAAGAAAATTTGTAGGAATTAAAAACTTGTCAGTTGAAGCCCTTTGCTCATTGTCAGTGTTATGTGTATGTTTAACAGAAGCTTCCCTGTTGTTACTTTGTTACAGGTGGTGTGTGTAGCTAGGAACCCCAAGGACATGCTGGTGTCCTTGTTTAATGAATCCAAACGGACGAAAACAATGACTTTTCAAGGGTCATTTGAAGAATTTGTTGAGTCCTTCATAAATAACAATTGTAGGTTAATAATCTTCAATATTCATAATATTTCCTAGCAACTTTTAACTTATATGTCCATAATATTTGATGATTTACCAATGTTTAACATGAAATACAAAAGAAAATCATTATGATAACAAATGAAATGTAAAGATTGCCATTAGAAACTACAATCACACGCCTTTCTGTTATGCAAAGAAAATAAATCAATGAAAAATAGATAATCCATCTAACACACACCCAATAGTTCCCATTATCTTCCTTAATCGTACCATTTTCCTTTATATCATATACTCACATCTTCGTGTATTTACTCCTTAGTGATATATGTCTCGTACTGGCGCTTATTAAAGGAAGTCTGGGAAAAGCGTCACCACCCAAACCTTCATTTCATGTACTACGAAGACATGAAAGATGACATCATTGAGGAGATGAGGAAGCTCAACACATTTCTCAACACACAGTTAAATGAAGAACAGCTGGCGAGTATTGCAAAGTACACAAGTTTTAGCGAGATGAAGACTCGCAATGAGGCGCTCGGTACCACTGCTGAGGAAGATAAGCAAATGAAAAGTTCCTTTAGGAAAGGTGATTATGTGTGTGTGTGTGTGTGTGTGTGTGTGTGTGTGTGTGTGTGTGTGTGTGTGTGTGTGTGTGTGTGTATATGTGTATATGTGTGAGCTACGTTGATGGTTGGTTTTTTTTTTTCGTGTTGAGATAATCAGCTGACTGATCCAACATGGCGGCGCACACTTTTCGTGGGCACCCTTATCGCCGTAGAAAAAAATTGTTGACTAACATATAATAGAGTATTTAGAGTATTTAGATAGCAAGATGTGAGGAGATAAAAGAAGCCGTAAACTCATGTGAGCGTGATGATATTGCGTAGATGATAGTGCGGTGGCTGGTAAATTTTTAGTTCTTCACAATGCACCTGCATGTAAATAACACACTTTTCGTATAAATTTTGATATATTTCGAAAGATTTTGACATTCATTTCCGTCGCAAATGCATATATAATAAGACATCCTCATCAACCCCCAACAATTTTGGGGATCTGTGGGAATGCGGGGTTCTGGGGGGGAAAGACAAAATACAATGATTGTCAGAAAATAGTTTGGTATTTCTGCATAACTACTGCTCGGACGATATCGATATAAATATGAAGTCGTACATACTATACATAGTGTACTCAACACATCTGTGAAAGTTTCAGGCAGTGCTAATCATTATTCAGCTGGTAAAGTATCTTTCAAGTCATGTTATGGGGTAAAATTTTACATCTTCACCATAAGGGCGTCTGTTTACGAAATAAAATGTCTGCAACTCGTCCAACTCCCTACTTTTGGTCATAGAGAACATTTGATAGCTTCTAAATTAACCTAACATAACATAACCTAAATTAACCAAACCTTAACCTATATTGACAAATAACAGAACCTTATTCTAACCAAACTAAACTTTACTTTTTTCGAAGAGGTCTCACAGAAAACATTGAATATCTCACAAACTAAGAATTTGCGACGGAAATTTGACTAAGAAAACCTTCTCAAAATGCAACAGGTAATGCAAAAATACAATCCTGAATTGTCTAAAGCGTTCTGATGATGTAAAATAATACCGGTTATGGTTATGGTTATGGTTAAGTTACGTTAGGTTATGGTTAGATTAGGTTATATTAGGTTTGGTTAGGTACGGTTTGGCTCGGTTAGGTTCGGTTACATAGGCTTTTTATATTGTATTACACAAAAAGGTAGGCATTTCACTCTAGATTTTTTTTCCGGATTGCCATATTATGGCCTGAATCTAGGTTAATTTCTCGAAATCAATTGCTCGACAGTAAATTGCTCGAGGAATGAGTTCTCGAACTATCGATTGCTCAACATAAAATTGCTCGAAATAATAACCTAACCTAACCGAAATAGAAATGTATCCGTTCTTGATTTTAACTGTTCAATTAACAATAATAAAAAAAATGTTCTCACATTATTGGATATTCTTCATTGAACCACTTTTTTTGAGCAATCTGCCTTTCGAGCAATTGATCGTTCGAGATATTATTTTTCGCGCAATTGATTTTGAGGAATTTACTGTCGAGCAATTTATTTCGAGAAATTTACCGGATACCTTATGGCCTATATTTGATTATAATGACGAGCACCGCCTGAAACCTTCACAAATGTGTTAACTACACTACGTTTAGTATGTAGGACTTCATATTCATAGTGATATCGTCCGAGCAGTAGTAATCAGGGGCGTATATTCAGGGTGTGCTAAAGAAGCCCTGGTTTAACTCTGCTTCTTCGTGTGCTGTCAAAGATAGAGAGGTGGCTCACAAAGGGTACCATAGCCATCCATCTGCTGAAACTCTTGCCCTTTATATTTCTGCCCGTAATCATGCCAAATTTATTCTCCAACTTACTAAAAACTCTTTCATCAATAAAAATGTCAAAATCTTTCCAATTTTAATTCGTCTCGTGATTTCTGGCATCTAGCCAATAATGTATCCAACAATTTTACTTCTACATCTTTCCCTCCATTACTTCAACCAGATGGCTCCACACCTGTCTCTTCTTTCTGTAAAGCTGAAATTTTCGCTCAAACCTTTGCTACTAACTCTACTTTAGATGATACTAGGCATATTCCTCCTACTCCTCCACCCTCTGACTACTTCCCCAAAATTAGAATTCTTCATTATGACGTTTTCCATGCCCTCTCTGGCCTTGATTCTCGGAAGGCTTACGATCCGGTTGTTCTCAAAAACTGTGCTTCCGAACTCGCTCACTGCCTGGTCAAACTCTTTCGTCTGTGTCTCTGTACTCCTACCTATCCTTCTTGCTGGAAGTTTGCTCACATTCAACCTGTCCCTAAAGAGGGTGACCGCTCCAATCCTTCAAACTACCGCCCTATAGCTTTGATTTCCTGCCTTTCTAAAGCCTTTGAGTCTGTCCTTGATAAGAAGATAATGAGGCATCTATCAGCTCACAACCTTCTCTGATTGCCAGTATAGTTTCCGGAAAGGTCAGTTTACTGTGAACTTCTTGCTTTTCTAACTGAATTTTGGTTATCCTCTTTTAGGGACTTCAGTGAAGCCTTTACTGACGGCCTTGACATATCAAAAGCCTTCAATATGATACAGAGAGAAAGACAGGATTCTACGGATTCTATCCTTCTTTCTGTACCTTCAAATCCAGTTTCCTTTCTGACCGTTCTATTGCTGTTGTAGTGGACGGTCACTTTTCTTCACCTAAAACTATCAACAGTGGTGTTTCTCAGTGTTCTGTCCTATCGCCCACTCTCTTTCTATTATTCATCAACGATCTCCTAAATTTGACTCAATGTCCTATCCACTCCTATGCTGATAACCACCTTGCATTTTTTAACGTTGTACAACAGACGCCCAACCCAACATGATTTAAGTGATTCAAGACAAGATGCAATAGCAAGCCTAACTTCTGATTTTTCACTAGTTTCTGATTGGAACACATTAAACCTGGTTTTGTTCAATGCCTGAAAAACTCATAGTATTTCTATAACTATCTACTCGACATAACCTTCCAGATAACTATCCCCTCTATTATAATGACAATCAACTGCCCCTTTCTTCCGCATTAAACACATTCGGTCTATCCTTTACTAAAAATATTAACTGGGAATTTCATATATCTACTCCTGCTAAATCAGCTTCCAAGAAGTTAGGTGTTCTATGGCGTCTGCGTCCATTTTTTTCTCCCTTCCAGTTGGTTGCTCTGTACATAGCCCTTATCTGTACATGCATGGAGTCTTGATTCCTTAAGTCACCGACGCAATGTTGCATCTTTAACTCTTTTTTACCGCTATTTTCATGCTGATTGCTCTTCTGAATTTGCTAATTGCATGCCTCCAAACCTCCTACGGCCTCGCTGCACAAGGCTTTCTACTTCTTCTCATCCCTATTCTGTCCATCTTTCTAATGCAAGAGTTAACCAGTATCCTCACTCTTTCATCCCTTACACATGTAAACTCTGGATCTCTCTTCCCTTGTCTGTTTTTCCACCTGTCTATGA
Source organism: Metacarcinus magister (assembly GCA_029783475.1). Lineage (NCBI taxonomy): Eukaryota > Metazoa > Arthropoda > Malacostraca > Decapoda > Cancridae > Metacarcinus > Metacarcinus magister. The sequence continues at coordinate 239,067 of JAPQNM010000026.1, forward strand.
CTTGAACTCTTTCAAAAGAGGAGTGTCATGACACCTATAATGCTAAAATAGACCTCCATCCCCTGCTTATATTTATCCTACTGTCCTCTTTACAGAGTGGCAGGCCGGGCGGTAACCACTGAACCGCGGGAGAGGTGTGTGTGTGTGTGTGTGTGTGTGTGTGTGTGTGTGTGTGTGTGTGTGTGTGTGTGTGTGTGTGTGTGTGTGTGTGTGTGTGTGTGTGTGTGTGTGTGTGTGTGTGTGTGTGCTAACCTTGTTTTGGCTACTAGACAATACAGACAAATAACGCCACCATCCTCTTATATAAAGATTATTCAAATCTTGTAACTTCCAGGAGTTGTCGGCGACTGGAAAAATCATTTCACCCTAGAAATGGATGCCAAGATGGAGAAGTGGATAGCGGACAACATATCCGGTATAGGTGTGGATTTCAAGTACTCATAGGATCCAATCCTTGTAACACAGCTCCAATTACAAAGATTTACACCTGACGTATTTAAATTTTTATCAAAAGCGGTTTACCTCGATGTGTTTTGCAATGGTTTTCTGTTGTGATATGAAGAAAATGTTCTTGGTCTGCAAATGCTGTTTATGTGTGATTTTCAAATTCAATTTGGGGTATTTGCTTCCCCTTTTCATTTATTGACAATTTTGTTAATTTTTACTGTTTTTGTTATCTCTCATTTATTTCGTAAAGAATCTTGTTTAATTTGCACATTTATCTTTGAAATATGTATTCTCGTGTTCTATAGTTTGTGTTAAACATTTGATTTGCCTTTTATTTGATGAGGTGCCTTATATTTGCTTGTTTTTTGTTAGCATGCATATTTGATGTTTTTAATGAATTTTCCAATCACACTGTACGAATTATTTTCATAAAAGTCTAAAATTGGGCATGCAATCTGTGACAAAACATAGAGAAATGTTTTTTTTCTCCAAACTGACACCATTACTATCCTATTTGTTTTACATTACTGTTACGGGGGTCTTCCGTAATTCAATCTTCTTACCTTCGTTGTTATTACTTCTACCTCTCCGCTTCTTAATGAGGTCTAGGAAACAATGCTTGGTGTTTTGTTTTATTTGGTATATAAAATATAATGTTTACAAAGTAACACTAGTCTAATTGGTGCACCGGTAATGTTCACTACTCACTAATATAACAGAACTTTTCTATGTTTAGTATGGATATGTTACGGCGAATCTATTTACAAAAATAACGTAACTTGTACGTGTTAATTTCTCGGGAGCCACTGCTGTTCTGCCTCAATACTGAACTCTGGACTGGCACACAGCCCTTGTCGTGATGTCATAACTTTCTTTAACCAATAACTTCGAAGTATATTAATGACGTTCTATGACGTAGCGATGACATGCTTATCTCCTACCAATGGGAATTTAGTCTTTAACGAGCTGAATGTACAGAAAACAAGCCGGCTGTTTTGGGTTATAGCGAGCCGTTATCCATCGACTTCCTACGCCGGTCTTGCTCAACTTCCTTCTAACATAGCTGTTAGTCCTTCTAACAGCCTTCTAATTCCAATCTAATTTGAATCTAATTTCGCCTATTACATTACCCTCCATTAATTCTTTTATCATGTTTCATTTTAAGAAAAATAAGATGACACACACACAAATAGACAGACACACTTGGCACATGGCAGGCTAAGGGCAAAGTTTTCACTGTTGACCAAGCCGTTACTGTCCTCTTTGAGCAGGGTTTGTGAATCACACACACAAACACACACACACACACACACAAAGACACACACACACACACACACACACACATACACACACACACACACACACACACACACACACACACACACACACACACACACACACACACATTTTTTTTTGTCTTGCACCTATGGCGCCGGTAGGCTTGATGGAGGCTTCTAGATGATCGGCCTCCGCCCGCTAGTAGCACAGGTTTTTAGATAGACAGTGCTCGCCTCAGAGCGATCTCCTCTGTCCCTGGAACGCAGGTAGCGTGTACTCCACACGCTACCCTAAACCAGTGTAAGGCGATCATCTTTTCTCGTGACGTCATGTGCTACTCAAACGAAAAGCTTCTACACGAACTAAGTCATCAGGGTGTTGTAGGAGTTGATCGTCTACAAAAGAAAGTTAATGGAATTCTTGTTCCCACCCCTACCGTCTTTCTCACTTTTGACAGACTCAAGCTACCTGAAGTTGTCAAACAGGAGTGGCTCCGCCTCCCAGTAAAAGCATACATACCGTCCCCTAGGCGATGCTATCACTGTCAGGCATTCGGACATGACAGTAGTTCCTGCCGTAGGTTGCAAGATGGCCTCCCAGCGGTGTGCCCGTCGTGTGGTACGACGGATCACGATGGCACGACCTGCCCTGGTCCTATCTCCTGTTTTCACTGCCGCGGACCTCACCCAGCTTCCTCAAAAGACTGCGACAGCTACAGATTTGAGAGGGAAGTACTCTCCATCAGGACCACGGAGAAAATTGATTTTGCCGAGGCAAAGCGTAGAGTTCTTACTACGCATATATGTCCAGGAGTGACTTATGCAACTATGCTTTCCTATCTTCCAAATAGACGTTAACTCCGCAAAACGACTGCTACAGTGCACCAAGTGGCTAAGCCACAAAATGATTCCCATACAAATGTTGTTGCTCCTGCTGCTCTGCCCTCTACCTCTATGGAGGTGTAAGAGGAACTCACTCAGGCCTCTACTGCTACGCCGTCACACCATAAGCGTAGCAGAAGTGAGGACTCCCTCGAGGAGGTGCCCCTTCCTAAGACACGATCCTCTATACCCTCTGGTGGGCCTCGAAGACCCCCACCAGTGTCGGCTCCGGCCGTCACTTCTACCCAAGTGTTGGCTTCGGCCGTCACTCCTACCCCGGTGTCGGCTCTTGCCGTCACTACCTCCCCGGTGTCGGCTCTGGCCGTCACTACCTTCCCGCTGTCGGCTCCGGCCGTCACTCCCACCCCGGTGTCGGCTCCGGCAGTCACTCCCACCCCCCACCCAAGTGTCGGCCCCGGTCGTCACTCCTCCCCTGGTGTCTGCTCCGACCGTCACTCCCACCTCGGTGTCGACTTCGACCAACACTCCTGCCCCAGTGACGGCTCTGGCCGATACTCCCGCCCCTGTGTCGGCTACGGCCGTCACTTCCACCCTGGTGTCGGATCCGGCCGTCACTCCTACCCCGATGTCGGCTCACGCCGTCATCACTGCTCCTGCTGCCAGTGTGACCAAGCCTGTGGCCACCTCACTGGCCACTGGGCTAGGAAAGACTGCAAGGCGATTGTCCACTGCCTCCACTGCTCTACCCACTGCCATTAGGCAGGGCAAGAGCAAGAAGTATACTGGTGTTGGGAGGGCCTCCTCTAGGGGCCTCCCTACTCACTGTTAATTCTAATATTTTTAATATTTTACAGTGGAACCTTCGTGGGTTGAGAGGGAATTGGGAGGAGCTCAGTCTACTCCTGCGGAGACACCAGCCGGTCTGTGTCTGTCTGCAGGAGACTATGATTGGTTCGTCCTCCCATCCTCCACCCAGGGGTTACTCTGGCTTTTACTCTCTTCATGATCGCGCGCAAGGCCATCATGGTGGAACAGTAATTTTTAAAAATAACTCACGAGGCATTGCTTTTACCTCTTTTAATATTGTCTCCCCCCTGCAGCTGGTGGCTGTCCAGCTCCACCTTAGGAGAACTTACACTGTCTGCCCTTTATACCTCCCTCCCAATTCTCCAATAGACAGAGAGGACTTCGTTTCCCTAGTCCAGCAATTGCCTTCCCCGTTTATTGTTTTAGGAGATTTTAATGGTCGGCACACCCTGTGGGAGATACACTTATCAACCCCAGGGGAGCAATGATTGCCACTGTTGTTGAAGCCTTAGATCTAGGTATTTTTAACACCGGTGACCATACACACTACCACATCCAGACAGACACAACCTCGGCCCTAGATTTATCATTGTGTTCTCCTGACACCCTACTTGACCTCACATGGAGCGTCACAGGAGATCTTTGTGGGAGTGACCACTACCCTATACTCCTGTCTTCTCCCGACGTCCTCCCCTTGTAGCAGTCTCCCCTACACACCATAGAGAACGTGATATACCCGTTCCCTGATACGTGGGTCGCGCAGCCATAACTATTATAACTTTATTTTTATTATATTTTTCAATATTCATTGTACTCAAAATATATCTTTATTTATGTTTTTCTTTTTATAATATTATTATTTATTTTGTTGCGCTGCAGACCAGCGCATACCATCAACTTGGCGTGCACTGTCCTTAGACAGTGCGCAAATACAATTATTAATATTTGTTGTTGAAATCTTTTTGTTATACATAGTATCTATATTTTTGTTAAATAAATAACCTTAACTGGTATCGAGTTTTCTCTACCAGTTGACCAACTAGCATTATGAACACCCGAGCACCATTTACATTGGTGAACCCGGAGTGTAGCTATGGTCATAGGTAGCTTCTAGCCTGTGCTAAAAAGAGCACAAATCTCTTAGTGCCAGGACCTGGGTCTTCTAGATTTATTCGTCTAAACACTCCTAAGGCAAAAAGCTTCGCCTCCATTATGGGGTTTGCGAAGTCGAGTCTTAGGCCGAGAGAAACTACACTTATTTGTGTAGCTGCTACCTAGAAGGTTATCCCCTACCACCCACCCTGGCACCTTCTGTGTCCCCTCAGACGCCCTCACTGCGTCATCGGCACGGCCTTATGCCCTGCTTCCTCAGACGCCTTACTGCGTCTTCAGCGGCCTAATGCGCTCGCATGCGCGGCCTCTACCCCCTCAGACTGCGTCATCGGCACGGCCTTATGCTTTGCCCCTTCAGACGCCTTACTGCGTCTTCAGCCGCCTCATGCGCACTCTACGCCCCCTGACGCCTTCTTGCGTCATCGGCACGACCTAAAGCGCAATTTAGCGCGGCCTTATGTGTCCTCAACACACCCCTTTGCGCCTCAGTGCAACATTATGTCCAACTCCTGCCCCCCGCCTCGCGGCGTTAAAGTGATCTCCACCATCGTCACTCACCGCCCTGTGGATTATTCATCGCCCTGTGGATTACTCATCCCCCTGTGGATTACTCTACTCTCCCGTTGATAGTACAGTACGGTGCAGACAACGCTCCAGCAGACGCCCTCTTCCACTGCCGTGTCGTCTTCTCACACTCCCAGGCATCAAGGTCGCTCTACGCTGACGGAACTACAGATGCAAATCGTCTCTCTCCGTCACCTTCACGACCTCTCACCCTGGCATCTGACCTTCACGGCACATCTGGGAGGACTTCACCTGGACCCACACCTGCGCCGACTGTCAAGCCTCCATGATGACTCGGCACTTGACCTCGTCGGCCCCCCTGCCACCCTCTGCCGGTTATTGCTACATCTTCTCGGCAACCGCCGCTACAGGACTTTCAGCTACCACCCGCAGTCGAACGGCATGGTCGAACGGTCATCACCAACCTCCGCCCAACGAGAGAACTGGTCCCAGGCGAAATCCAAGCAACCACAGGAAGTTCTCGTTCCTCCCTTCCTCGTTACTAGGGGGGGAGTATTGTAGCAGTCTCCCCTACACACCATAGAGAACGTGATATACCCGTTCCCTGATACGTGGGTCGCGCAGCCATAACTATTATAACTTTATTTTTATTATATTTTTCAATATTCATTGTACTCAAAATATATCTTTATTAATGTTTTTCTTTTTATAATATTATTATTTATTTTGTTGCGCTGCAGACCAGCGCATACCATCAACTTGGCGCGCACTGTCCTTAGACAGTGCGCAAATACAATTATTAATATTTGTTGTTGAAATCTTTTTGTTATACATAGTATCTATATTTTTGTCAAATAAATAACCTCAACTGGACATGAGTTTTCTCTCTCCAGTCGACCAACTAGCTATTATGAACACCCAAGCATCAAGTAATACCCTTACCCCGTGTCCCCCGCTGGCGGCTGGACCGCGCTGACTGGGGACTTTTTAAACAACTTGCCATAGTTGACTGCGAGGTTGAAGAGTTCTTAGACATAGACAGCGCTGTCGAGTATTTTACATCTATACTCCAGCGAGCTGGTGAGCTTTCCATCCCTCAGACCACAGGGTTTACCAAGCGCCGACCGGTCCCCTGGTGGTCTGATGAGTGTAGACAGGACGTGATAGAGCGTCGTCGAGCTTTTGGTAGGTACCGTCGACACAAAACAGAAATTTTCCGGGGACAGTACAGACTGGCTAGAGCTAAAGTTCATCGAGTTCTCAAGGATGCTCGCCGTAAGTCCCTTGCATCTTTCGTCTCCACATTGAACGTGCAAACACCTATGTCGCAGGTATTCAAGCGCGTGCGGAAGATATCGGGAAAGTTCTCTCCAGGCCCGCCTCCGGTCCTCCATGTCAACGGGGATAAGGTATCTGACAGCCAGGCGGTAGCCAACACACTCACTGAGACCTTCTCTGTCTTGTCCAGCCGGGTCTCGAGATCTCCAGCAGTGCGTCGCCAGTTTGAGGCAGACGAGGCTCGCCAACTAGACTTTTCATCCGGTGGGGGTGAAAGCTACAATGTCCCTTACTCTCTACCTGAACTGCGTTCAGCTTTGTCTTTATGTAAGGACTCTTCCCCAGGGGCAGATAACATTACATACTCTATGATCCGTCACCTAGATTCTGGATCACTGTCCTTCCTCCTAGGATTATTTAATAGGATGTGGAGGGACGGATACGTACCCCCCTCCTGGAAGTCTGCTATAGTCATCCCAATCCCCAAGCCTGGAAAGGACGCCTCCCTCCCCCTTAACTATCGACCCATTGTCTTTACCGTTTGCATGATTAAAGTTTTTGAGAAGATGGTTAACACTCGTCTAGTCTGGTTCCTTGAGAAGGGTGGCCATCTTTCGGCAGTACAGTGTGGTTTTCGTCGATCTCGCTCTATTTTAGACGCTCTTCTGCGATTAGAAAACACTATCTGCCAAGCTTTTGCTTGCAGGCAGCGGGTTGTGAGCATCTTTTTCGTCCTTGAAAAGGCATATGACACCACCTGGAGGTATGGCATTCTACGAGCTCTCCATACGGTTGGACTCAGGGGTCACCTCCCTCTGTTCCTCTGGTCTTTTTTACAGGACCGTACTTTTAGGGTGAGGGTGGGCACTGCTCTTTCTAGCTCTTTTGAGCAAGAAGAAGGGGTCCCCCAAGGTAGTGTTCTCAGTGTCACTCTATTCAGCGTTGTCATGAATAGCATCACCGAGTGCGTCCACCGGGACTTTCGATGCACGCTATACGCTGATGACTTTTCCCTCTCCTACGCTTCCTCTCGTCTCGATGTGGCCGAGCGACACATCCAGTTGGCTCTTGGCCGGATCACCCGTTGGGCCGATAGTCATGGTTTTAAATTTTCCCCCACAAAGACTGTTGCTATGCTTTTCTCTCGAAGCAGAGGTGAGTTTAGGGATCCAGACCTATACCTCTATGGCAGGAGACTGCCAGTCGTTGAAACGACTCGATTCTTGGGCTTAATACTTGACAGACGCCTTACCTGGTTGCCACACCTGCGGGACCTGAAAGCTGCTTGCCAGCGGAGGATGTCCCTGCTCCGTTTTCTTTCCCATGTCTTGGGGAACTGACCGCACCATTCTCCTCCGTTTATATCACTCTTTCGTTCTGAGGAAGTTAGATTACGGTTCCCAAGTCTACGCTTCAGCCACATACCCTCGCCTTCGTACTCTCGACTCTGTACATCACGGTGGAATCAGACTGGCGACGGGAGCCTTTCGGTCTTGCCCAATCCCCAGTCTGCTCGTAGATGCAGGAGTATTATCCCTCGACCTTCACCGTCAGACTTAGATGGCACGTTTGTGGTTCAGATGCCAAAGTCTCTATGGTGATCCCACTTACAGTGCTGTGACGGACACTTCACGGGACGCTACTTTCACCCTGCACCCGCACTTCCCACAGCCTTTTGGCTTTTGGGCTCATGGCGTCGTTAAAGTGTTGTCCCTTCCTCGCCCTGCCATTGCTGTCCCACGATTATTGCATGTCTCGCCGTGGAAGCTGCTGGCAGTATCGTATTGTCGTTACATGCCGGCTAACAAGAGTGCTATGTCGGAGCATGCTGCGAGGACTTTGTTCACCGATCATGCCTCCGTACATGAGGGTTGCACGCCCATTTTTACTGATGGCTCCAAATCCGATGCAGGCGTCGGATTTGGAGCTGTCTTCCCTGATTTTACCCGGTGCGGCAGTCTACCCCTCTTTACATAATTTTTACCGCAGAGTTGTGGGCCATTTTAGTAGCGATAAAATCTCTTTTTACCTTGAATGTTGGGGCTTTTGTTATTTTTTTCTGACTCCAGAGCAGCTTTGTCAGCCCTTGAGGATTTTAATAACGCACACCCAATAGTCTCAGAAAGTTTTAACTGGCTCGTACTAGCAGCCCGTCGTGGGCACATAATTTCTTTTTGTTGCGTACCAGCCCATGTCTCTGTGAAAGGGAACGAGAAGGCAGATGAGCTAGCTAAGACTGGCGCCTCTCGTCAAGTCACTACCTGCCCCGTCCCACACAGAGACCTGTTTCCCACAATTCGACCTGCTATTCATGTAGTTTGGCAAGAGAGATGGAATGCCAATAGAGCCACCTCCAAGATGGGTGCAATTACCGCAAGGGCTGTGAGCCCCTGGTCTTATGCGCACGTCCGAGGCCGCTGCCGTGAGACAGCATTGGCCCGTCTACGGACGGGCCATACCCGCCTCACCAACAGTTTCCTCATGTCCCGGGGAGTTGAGCCCTATTGTGATGATTGCTTAGTTCCCCTGACTGTGCGGCACTTGCTGGTCGAGTGCCCCAGCCTGAGGGAATTGCGAGAGCAGTACCTCGCCCAGTGTCGGGGCAGAGATGGGAGTTTCTCTCTCTCTCTGGTGGTGGGGGAGGAAGCGCTCTCCCCAGGCATGAAGTGTTAAAATTCCTACAGGAAAGTGGCTTTCTCCACCTCCTGTAGATTTATTTTAATTTTTATGTAGCTTTTATGTAGCTTTTATTTTTTAGTATTTTTATTACGGTGCCAAATAACCTCGATGTTGCGGCACCATGATCTATTGTCACCAATCAATCAATCAATATATATATACACACACACACACACACACACACACACACACACACACACACACACACACACACACACACACACTTGGCCTGTTGGGGCGAAGATGTGTGTTTCTCGGCGCTCGTCGGGGCCGCCATGGTCACCCTGTTGACCAAATCCCCCCATCCTCACCTTACCCTCCCCCGTCCTACAGTGAGAAGTGGAATTTTTACAGTGTAATTGCAATGAACATACAACTTGGTGAAGAAAATTAAAGAAGCACAAAGCAGATTTAAGTACTATAAACATTGAACAACCGTGAACTGGAGTGGGTGAACGAGTCTTTACCTGACTGGCTTTGATAGTGCGTGAGGCCTATCGGTGCTAATTCCATATTTGTTGACCCTTATCCGACCACCACCATTCCACCCACACAGCTGCATCTCCATCCAAAACCCATACAGCTGCACCTTCACCCATCACCCTGTGTTTTCTGCCTATCACCCTAAATAAAGATCCAACTACCGACACATCAACCACCTCGTCGCGTTGGCCAGCTACAGGCTGCGCCTCTCTTACACCTAAAGCCGATGTGGCTCTCACACACAAGCTGCTCCCAGATGTGCCTTCTATCCAGGCTCAAGTACATCCCCGGCCCCCGAGGTGCTGCTCCACCGTCACCACACGCCACCAGCGGCTGGACAAGGTCGTGAAGTGGACCTGCAGGACTGTACTGGACCCACCACACACCACACACCACCTATCACCTATCACAAAACTAACTCCGATTGTTTGACTACTTTCATGTTAAAAAATTTAAAGTCTTCCACTCCTCACTTTTGTGTAATTAAATTTTAATGTATATTTTCAGCCTTTGGCTGCCTATACTAACTACCTTGTTCAATAAACCGTTAATTATTATTTTATTTTTACACACACACACACACACACACACACACGCACACGCACACACACACACACACACACACACACACACACACACACACACACACACACACACACACACCAAAAAAAAAAAAAATCCTAAATGTTCCTTAATATGATATATACCTAAGCAATAAACTTTCCCTATACGCTAGCCATAAAAAAAATCACAAACTAGAAAATATTGGTACTTAGAAAATATATTTACATATATTATTCCATGTTATTTTGAATTGAATATATTGACATTAGTAATTGCCTTCAAATCATTCCTTAATTGTGGCCCAACACAGTGTAAAGAAAATTTATATAAAGTTGCACGTGCTTGTGGAAAAATCAGAGCAATATTATTTCCCCTTGTAACTTGACTGTGGTGGAAAACTATAAATATTATATTTTGATCACTGTTCATTATATATTTTAAGAATAGTAAATTATAGAAAGTAAAAAACCTTTTTTATGATTGTAGGCCAAGTACATCCCCAGATAGATACATGATATATAGTGTAGGGATAGCATGGAGAATAATAGATGTTCCGTAATGCCTCAATTGTTAGGTTTGTCGAATTTGTATATGATTTTTGATAAATCTAAGCACACAGACTGATTGAAATGTTTCCAATTCAAATTTTCGTCAATTATAACACCAAAGAGTTTTGTATTAGCCATTCCTTGCATTTTACGCCCTCTCAAGAATATTGATTCTAAGTTATTAGTAATAGATTGATTGATTGATTGGTGACAATAGATCATGGTGCCGCATTATCGAGGTTATTTGGCACCGTACTAAAAACACTAAAAATTAAAAAGCTACTTAAATACTACATAAAAAGAAAAATAAATCTACAGGAGGTGGAGAAAGCCACTTTCCTGTAGGAATTTTAACACTTCATGTCCCGGGGAGAGTGCCTCCTCCCCCAGCACCAGAGAGAGAGAGAAACTCCCATCTCTGCCCCGACACTGGGCGAGGTACTGCTCTCGCAATTCCTTCAGACTGGGGCACTCGACCAGCAAGTGCCGCACAGTCAGGGGAACTAAGCAATCATCACAATAGGGCTCAACTCCCCGGGACATGAGGAAACCGTGGGTGAGGCGGGTATGGCCCGTCCGTAGACGGGCCAATGCTGTCTCACGGCAGCGGCCTCGGACGTGCGCATAAGACCAGGGGCTCACAGCCCTTGCGGTAATAACACCCATCTTGGAGGTAGCTCTATTGGCATTCCATCTCTCTTGCCAAACTATAACAATAGCAGCTCGAAATGTGGGAAACAGGTCTCTGTGAGGGACGGGGCAGGTAGTGACTTGACGTGAGGCGCCAGTCTTAGCTAGCTCATCTGCCTTCTCGTTCCCTTTAACGGAGACATGGGCTGGTACCCAACAAAAAGAAATTATGTGCCCACGACGGGCTGCTAGTACGAGCCAGTTGAAAATTTCTGAGACAATTGGATGTGCGTTATTAAAATCCTCAAGGGCTGACAAAGCTGCTCTGGAGTCTGAAAAAATAACAAAACCTCCAACATTCAAGGTAAAAAGAGATTTTATCGCTACTAAAATGGCCCACAGCTCTGCGGTAAAAATTGATGTAAAGGGGGGTAGACTGCCGCACCGGGTAAAATCAGGGAAGACAGCTCCAAATCCGACGCCTGCATCGGATTTGGAGCCGTCAGTAAAAATGGGCGTGCAACCCTCATGTACGGAGGCATGATCGGTGAACAAAGTCCACGCAGCATGCTCCGACATAGCACTCTTGTTAGCCGGCATGTAACGGCAATACGATACTGCCAGCCGTTTCCACGGCGGGACATGCAATAATCGTGGGACAGCTATGGCAGGGCGAGGAAGGGACAACTCTTCAAGGACGCCACGAGCCCGAAAGCCAAAAGGCTGTGGGAAGTGCGGGTGCTGGGTGAAAGTAGTGTCCCGTGAAGTGTCCGTCACAGCACTGTAAGTGGGATCACCATAGAGACTTTGGCATCTGAACCACAAACGTGCCATCTGAGTCTGACGGTGAAGGTCGAGGGGTAACACTCCTGCATCTACGAGTAGACTGTGGATTGGGCAAGACCGAAAGGCGCCCGTCGCCAGTCTGATTCCACCGTGATGTACAGAGTCGAGAGTACGAAGGCGAGGGGATGTGGCTGAAGCGTAGACTTGGGAACCGTAATCTAACTTCGACAGAACGAAACAGTGATATAAACGGAGGAGAATGGTGCGGTCAGCTCCCCAAGACACATGGGAAAGAAAACGGAGCAGGGACATCCGCCGCTGGCAAGCAGCTTTCAGGTCCCGCAGGTGTGGCAACCATGTAAGGCGTCTGTCAAGTATTAAGCCCAAGAATCGAGTCGTTTCAACTACTGGCAGTCTCCTGCCAAAGAGGTATAGGTCTGGATCCCTAAACTCACCTCTGCTTCGAGAAAAAAGCATAGCAACCGTCTTTGTGGGGGAAAAGTTAAAACCATGACTATCGGCCCAACGGGTGACCCGGCCAAGAGCCAACTGGATGTGTCGCTCGGCTACATCGAGACGAGAGGAAGCGTAGGAGAGGGAAAAGTCATCAGCGTATAGCGTGCATCGAAAGTCCCGGTGGACGCACTCGGTGATGCTATTGATGGCAACGCTGAATAGAGTGACACTGAGGACACTACCTTGTGGGACTCCTTCTTCTTGCTCAAAAGAGCTAGAAAGAGCAGTGCCCACCCTCACCCTAAAAGTACGGTCCTGTAAAAAAGACCAGAGGAACAGAGGGAGGTGACCCCTGAGTCCAACCGTATGGAGAGCTCGTAGAATGCCATACCTCCAGGTGGTGTCGTATGCCTTTTCAAGGTCGAAAAAGACGCTCACAACCCGCTGCCTGCAAGCAAAAGCTTGGCAGATAGTGTTTTCTAATCGCAGAAGAGCGTCTAAAGTAGAGCGAGATCGACGAAAACCACACTGTACTGCCGAAAGATGGCCACCCTTCTCAAGGAACCAGACTAGACGAGTGTTAACCATCTTCTCCAAAACTTTAATCATGCAAACGGTAAGGGCAATGGGTCGATAGTTAAGGGGGAGTGAGGCGTCCTTTCCAGGCTTGGGGATTGGGATGACTATAGCAGACTTCCAGGAGGGTGGTACGTATCCGTCACTCCACATCCTATTAAATAATCCTAGGAGGAAGGACAGTGATCCAGAATTTAGGTGACGGATCATTGAATATGTAATGTTATCTGCCTCTGGGGAAGAGTCCTTACACGAAGATAAAGCTGAACGCAGTTCCGGTAGAGAGTAAGGGACATTGTAGTTTTCACCCCCACGAGATGAAAAGTCTAGTTGGCGAGCCTCGTCTGCCTCAAACTGGCGACGCACTGCTGGAGATCTCGAGGCCCGGCTGGACACCAAAGAAAAAGTCTCAGCGAGTGTGTTGGCTACCGCCTGGCTGTCAGATACCTTATCCCCGTTGACATGGAGGACCGGAGGCGGGCCTGGAGAGAACTTTCCTGCTATCTTCCGCACGCGCTTGAATACCTGCGACATAGGTGTCTGCACGTTCAATGTGGAGACAAAAGATGCAAGGGACTTACGGCGAGCATCCTTGAGGACTCGACGAGCCTTAGCTCTAGCCAGTCTGTATTGTCCCCGGAAAAATTCGGTTTTGTGTCGTCGGTACCTACCAAAAGCTCGACGACGCTCTATCACTGCCTGTCTACACTCATCAGACCACCAGGGGACCGGTCGGCGCTTGGTAAACCCTGTGGTCTGAGGGATGGAAAGCTCACCAGCTCGCTGGAGTATAAATGTAAAATACTCGACAGCGCTGTCTATGTCTAAAAACTCATCAACCTCGCAGTCAACTATGGCAAGTTGTTTAAAAAGTCCCCAGTCAGCGCGGTCTAGCCGCCAGCGGGGGACACGGGGTAAGGGGAGGACGTCGGGAGAAGACAGGAGTATAGGGTAGTGGTCACTCCCACAAAGATCTCCTGTGACGCTCCATGTGAAGTCAAGTAGGGTGTCGGGAGAACACAATAATAAATCTAGGGCCGAGGTGGTGTCTGTCTGGATGTGGTAGTGTGTATGGTCACCGGTATTAAAAATACCTAGATCTAAGGCTTCAACCACAGTGGCAATCATTGCTCCCCTTGGGTTGATAAGTGTATCTCCCCACAGGGTGTGCCGACCATTAAAATCTCCTAAAAGAATAAACGGGGAAGGCAATTGCTGGACTAGGGAAACGAAGTCCTCTCTGTCTACTGGAGACAGTGTAAGTTCTCCTGAGGTGGAGCTGGACAGCCACCAGCTGCAGGGGGGAGACAATATTAAAAGATGTAAAAGCAATGCCTCGTGAGTTATTTTTAAAAATTGCTGTTCCACCATGATGGCCTTGCGCGCGATCATGAGGAGAGTAAAAGCCAGAGTAACCCCTGGGTGTAGGATGGGAGGACGAACCAATCATAGTCTCCTGCAGACAGACACAGACCGGCTGGTGTCTTCGCAGGAGTAGAATGAGCTCCTCTCAATTCCCTCACAACCCACGAAGGTTCCACTGTAAAATATTAAAAATATTAAAATTAACGGTGCGTGGGGAGGCCCCTAGAGGAGACCCTCCCAACACCAGTATCCTTCTTGCTTTTACCCTGCCTAATGGCAGTGGCTAGAGCAGTGGAGGCAGTGGACAATCGCCTTGCAGTCTTTCCTAGCCCAGTGGCCAGTGAGGTGGCCACAGCAGCAGGAGCAGTGATGATGGCGTGACCCGACACCGGGGTAGGAGTGACGGCCGGAGCCGACACCAAGGCGGGAGTAACGGCCGTAGCCGACACAGGGGCGGGAGTAACGGCCAGAGCCGTCACCTGGGCAGGAGTGTTGGTCGAAGTCAACACCGAGGTGGGAGTGACGGTCGGAGCCGACACCAGGGGGGGAGTGACGACCGGGGCCGACACCGGGGTGGGAGTGACGGCCGGAGCCGACACCGGGGTGGGAGTGACGGCCGGAGCCGACACCGGGGTGGGAGTGACGGCCGGAGCCGACACCGGGGTAGAAGTGACGGCCGGAGCCGACACCGGGGTGGGAGTGACGGCCGGAGCCGACACCGGGGTGGGAGTGACGGCCGGAGCCGACACCGGGGAGGTAGTGACGGCCGAAGCCGACACTGGGGTAAAAGTGACGGCCGGAGCCGACACTGGTGGGGGCCTTCGAGGCCCACCAGAGGGTGTAGAGGATCGTGCCTCCTTAGGAAGGGGCACCTCCTCGAGGGAGTCCTCACTTCTGCTACGCTTATGGTGTGATGGCGTAGCAGTAGGGGCCTGAGTGAGTTCCTCTGACACCTCCATAGATGTAGAGGGCAGAGCAGCAGGAGCAACAGCATTTTTATTGGAATCATTCTGTGGCTCAGCCACTTGGTGCACTGTAGCAGTCGTTTTGCGTAGTTGACGTCTATTGGTAAGAGAGGAAAGCATAGTTGCATAAGTCACTCCTGGACGTATATGCGTAGTAAGAACTCTACGTTTTGCCTCGGCAAAATCAATTTTCTCCGTGGTCCTGATGGAGAGTACTTCCCTCTCAAATCTGTAGCGGTCGCAGTCTTTTGAGTAAGCTGGGTGAGGTCCGTGGCAGTTAAAACAGGAGACAGGACCAGGGCAGGTCGTGCCATCGTGATCCGTTGTACCACAGGACGGGCACACCGCTGGGAGGCCATCTTTCAACCTACGGCAGGAACGACTGACATGTCCGAATGCCTGACAGTGATAGCATCGCCTAGGGGATGGTATGTATGCTTTTACTGGGAGGCGGAGCTACGCCAGTTTGACAACTTCAGGCAGTTTGAGTCGGTCGAAAGTGAGAAAGAGGGTAGGGGTGGGAACAAGAACTCCATTAACTTTTCTTTGTAGACGATCAACTCCTACAACACCCTGATCACTCAGTTCGTGTAGAAGCTTTTCGTTTGAGTAGCGCATGACGTCACGAGAAAAGATGACCCCCTTACACTGGTTGAGGGTAGCGTGTGGAGTACACGCCACCTGCGTTCCAGGGACAGAGGAGATCGCTCTGAGGCGAGCACTCTTTTCCGGGGACGACACCTCCACTAGGAGACTACCATCCCTTTGGGAGGAGACCTTAGGCTCGCGTCCACAAACTTTAATGAGTGCTCGATGTACGTCAAATATGTCTAGATCCATAACAGACACACCATCAAGAGACTTGATGACAAGGAATTGTTCGTAATATGCCGGCTCGAAAGTACCTGGTAGAGTCTGAATGAGAGGGCCTGAAAAGCCCTTCTGTGCGTTAACGCGTCTTTGTTTTCTAGGTTTATAATTCAAAAATTCTCGGTTCGAATCTGTAGAATTCGAAGCGAAGGGGACAGTGGTCCCAGTTGCACCACCCGTGGCCCGGAAAGGCTCAAGCGTGGCGATAAGGGAAGATCGAGAAGAAGAAGCCGGGGACGAGCGGACGTCAGGGAGCGAGCTTGGTCGCGAAAGTGGTGGTGAAGATGCCATAAAATATTAAGAAAACATTCGCTTCCCCACCCCCCCACCCACCACGGAGCCCAACAAGGGAGAATGTATGTTGAGGCACGACGGCTCCCAACAGCCCTAGGAGTAGTGGGGGAAGTTTACGCAGCCACTGCCTGGAGTGAGGTGGCAGCCGCGGGACCGTTGCGGTGCCCACCAGACAGCAGCCGCTTGACCCTAGCCAACGCATGACCAGCCGATTGATCCAGCGGGGCCACACTGGACCACCTGTCTTACCCCAACTCCCCCACCAAAGAAGTGTGTTGTCCACCGCAGGGAACTACCTCCTGCCCTGCGGTGGACTCAACTCCCAGATGAGGGAGCGCGGGGAGTATACAGGACGCCACGCAAGGCAAACACGCTGGGAGGCTTAGTCCTGCCCTAGATGTAGACGGGTAAGGACGAGTAACATCACCGGTAGGCCTCCTCTACCAGTGATGAAGGGGGAGTGCTTGGTCCACGAGGCCGACGGACACCAACCCCATAGAGACGGACAGGGCCCCGCAGGAGGGGGCGCCGTCGACCACGCTTCAAGCCCCGCCACCACATCAAGGTGACTCCCCACGGCGGGATATTAGTAATAGAACGACTTTGGAATAATATATATTTAGTCTTTTTTATGTTAACAGCTAATTTGTTTGCCAAAACCCATCATGCTATTTTCTCCAGTTCGGTATTCACTTTAACATGCAATTGGTTTAATATTTGATCTGTTATGAGGAGATTGGTGTCGTCTGCAAAAAATATATATAATTGAATTTATCACTAGCGTTAACAATATAATTAATGTAAACCAAAAATAATAAGTCCCAAAATTGATCCTTGTGGCACTCCCCTGTCAATGTTTTTCAGTGTAGATTGCTCGTTATTTCAGTGGACATCCTGTTTTCTGTCTGACAAATAACTAGTCAACAATTTTAGTGTTATTCCTCTGATACCAATATTGTCAAGTTTATCTAATAATATTGTATGATTAAGAGAGTCAAAAGCTTTGCTCAAATCAAGAAATATTCCAACAACATGGAACTTATTTTCCATACTCTTATGCATTTCAGACCTGAAATTTAATATTGCTTTTTCCGTCGTCATATTTTTATGGAAATCAAATTGGCTCTCAGATAACAAATTATAATCTTCTAAAAAAACCAGTAAGTCTTGTAGCTATTGTTTTTTCTTCTTCAAATACTGTGCTGATTGAAGGCAGAATAGATGTTGGTCTGTAGTTATTCACATTTTCCTTTGCACCGAATTTATGTATAGGTATGGCTTTTGCTACTTTTAATTTAGTTGGGAAATAACCTTGTTTAAAGCACAGATTAATGATATAAGTGAGTGCATCATCCACGTACTGTGTTGTATGTTGTAGTAGATGTGGTGGAATATCATCATACCCTGCAGCTGTTACTTTTAAGGTTTTTAGGTAATGTTGAACTTCAGCAGTATTGGCTGGATACAGATATAGAGAAAATGCTGTTGAATTATGAAAAAATTGTTTATGTGAGTTTCTTTCTTCATTATCATTTTGAGATGAAGTTTCAGATTTTTTTTTTTTTGAGAAATTGATATTGAAAACCGTTGCTGCATTTTTACTGTTGTTTTCTTAGCTTTATATCCATAGTGTTGTTATTGCAATTTTTCCTGTTAAGTAAGTTTTTTATTATGTTCCAAGTAGGCTTGACATTTCCTTGAGAATGTTTCAGTTGATTTTGATAACATTTATGTTTTGCCTCACGCAAAAGTAATACTAATTTGTTTCAATATTTCCTAAATCTTGGTCCATAAGTTAAGGGCCATTTAGACGCTAACCTTTCCAGTCTACCATTTTTTTTTATACTATTCTGTTAGCCAATAGTGATATGAGAATTGTTATCATACTGATTAGTAATTCTAATCTTTCTTGGTGGAAAACAATTTTGTAAAATTTCAAGGTATGAGCTGTAAAATTTTCTAAAAGCTTCAGCTAGGTCATTTATATCTAATATCTGCATCCAATTCGTATCTGCTATTTCCCTTTTGAATAAGTTAATGTTTATCCCAGAAAAGCTTCTTTTGTTTATAAACAGGTGATCTCGGACATTATATTTCTTAAATTGAGAGTAAATTCGAAAATGGTCTGTAACATCTGTGTACACAATACAGATTTATATATTATTACGTTTATTGGAGGTCCAAATATGATCTATTAAAGTAGCACATTTTTCAGTTACTCTTGTTGGTTTGGTTGTGAGTGGTAACATCCATGAGAGTAGGTACATTATATTCTTAAAATCTGTGACACTTTGATCATTTTTATTAGTACATCTAAATTCCAGTCTCACAAACAATGTCAGAAATTGTTTTCCCTTCAACGAAATCAAATAAGGAATTCGGAGCATCAAGACAATGCGGCATGCTTCTTTTAGGGCCTAAAAGAAGCATACCGCATACTACATGTTTTTAGACCGCCTAAAATTTTGGCGGTCTAAAAATAGAAGCTAAGTAAATAGTGTCCTTATCATTAGTTAGTTCTACACATATACATTCAAAATGTGGTTCCATCCTACAAGATTCAGATATGACAGATGCATTATAGATATTTGACACATACATGCATATGCCCCCACCATTTATATCTCTATTCATAGTATATAAATTATATCCTGCCATTTTATACAAAGATGCGATATCCATATCTAGTCTTGTCTCTGAACAACCTATAGCATCAAATTTTATGTTCATAGCATTCAAACCTTGGTTAATGAATAATAGGGAGACTTCGAATATTCATACTTAAGACTGAAAAAGTGTTGACATCTTCAGATTTCATTTTAAGATCATTAATATACACGTAGTTGGAACATTTATATGATGAGTTAACTGGGTAAAATAGTAAAGGGTTATTTCTATCATTCACATGATCATCCTGTTGTAAACTAAGTGGGTTGAGCATCATCGTATCAAGAACGGTTTTGGACAGGAAATTCAAGCTTAATGTGTCACTGTTAATAAGTCTGCATAATTCATTATCATTAACTAGATGAAACGGAAGGTAGGCCGATGTAGCCATCATTATGAGAGAAATGTCTTTACCTTTCAGTCGTAATAAAATTTATTTGTTCGCATTACTTCGTAGGCTCTTTTAATTTGCTTGGATTGGGACTCGGGAAGAGGTTTGGCAGGCGCGTGATGCGAGCGGGCATCAGCAGGCTCTGGCGTCAGTAGGGAAGAGAAGGCATTAGATGCGTTTTCATGAGCGAAAATACCAACCTAGCTTGACGTAACCTAACTTAACCTAACTGCAACATACAACCTTATAAATTAAGTAAATAAACATGCTGGGTGACCATGACCCTAAAAAATCACTCACCCAGCATACCCAAACTGCTCGCTTTAGTTTGGGTAGTTACTGCAAAACACATTGCCTTGTCGTCGGAAGACAATCTGAGCCATCGAGTGAAGGATACTGCCTGATGAGTCTTGTACCTCAGATTTTATCTTGTTGCTGGAATAGGAGATGCGAAGTAGAGTAGCTTGTTTAGGATCTTCTCATCCCCCTCTAAGAGGGCTCTTTTTAGTTCTGCCACAGACAGATCTTGGACACACAGCTTGGCAAACACATATCCTGTGTTTTAAGCTGAATGCCTACGCAGCATATTTGTGGACACAAATGTGAATGAATGGTAGGTCACAAAACCATGTGCACGGTCCAACCTCATCAGATGGCGAAAATAGTCTGCCAAAGTCGAGTTAGCTCACAGTCGCAGCTTGGTGTAGTCTCCTTTTCCATCGGAAAAAAGATCCGGAAATGCCTTGCTGAAGTAACCTGTTGTAAAATCAGAAATTGGCCGTTGGTCTCTAGTAGGCCATTCAACATTTGCGTGTTGGTTCTCTGCCTGAAGAGCAGCCCTGAGCAAAGTCAATAGATTTTCTTGTGGTATAGGCAAGTCAACCATAGATGATGGTTCCCTCGCCGACTCTTCGTTTACAGCAGAAGCTTCCTCTTGTGGTATGTTGTGCGAAGTGAGTCAATTTAGGGGAAGGATTGTACAATTCCATCCTATGGATACATTGATGAGTTATGTGTGGATATCTGAATGTGCCGATAAACTTCGTTGTTTTCCTTGAGAAATTGGAGCGGAGCAATCAATTTGTCTCTTTTCACCAAGAAAGATCTATCTGTGATAGTCTCATTGAGACATTTTAGCACAATTACTGGCAACTCGGGTATGCGGGGCAATACATGAGAAAAGTCAAACACGTCCTGTTGGAAGCTGATGGTGTGACCTCTTGATGCCTGCGACCTACCCATCTTGTAAATGGCGATGATGGGGCAAATCAGTGATATCGGTGTGAGGTAGAAAGAGGAGGTAGAAAGGGAGGTAGGAGGTAGGTCATCGTGTCTCCTGTGCCAGGTAAGTATGAATATGTGCGACAAGTATTAAGCGAGATACAGGTTTTTCACATCCAGGTGCTGTCCCACCCTATAGAGCTCCTGCACCTGACGTCACACACAAATCCAGAATGTAAACAACCGCCATGTTTGTAGGCTACCCGACCAAATTATTGGGGGTACAACTACAAGAAAACACCGTAAGACTTGCATAAAATTGACCATTTTCAACCATGGTAACTAGCTGTTGTGCATATAAATGTCACACCAGACATGGGTAGGTTATGGGGAGGCGTTTTTACAAGATTCCAGCCGACAAAGAAACCCCTGACAAATGGATTTCTGCATTAAAGAGAGCCCAGAGCAAAAAGAAGCCTCATAAGCGGTGGGATGCCAAAGGAAGTCATTGGCGAGTGTGCAGTGCTCACTTTGTTGGAAATATATAGTAATGAAAACGTCTGGCCACTATGATAATGTGGTTTTTCTTTACAGCTACTGCTCCAGCTCTTTCTTTTTTCTCTCTTTCTCTATACCTATACATAGTGTACTCAACACATCTGTGAAGGTTTCAGGCGGTGCTCACCATTATTTACCTCGCAGGGCATAAGGCCGTGCCGATGACGCAGTGAGGGCGTCTGAGGGGACACAGAAGGTGCCAGGGTGAGTGGGAGGGGATAACCTTCTAGGTAGCAGCTACACAAATAAGTGTAGTTTCTCTCGGCCTAAGACTCAACTTCGCAAACCCCATAATGGAGGCGAAGCTTTTTGCCTTAGGAGTGTTTGGACGAATGAATCTAGAAGACCCAGGTCCTGGCACTAAGAGATTTGTGCTCTTTTTAGCACAGGCTAGAAGCTACCTACGACCATAGTTACACTCCGGGTTCACCAATGTAAATGGTGCTCGGGTGTTCATAATGCTAGTTGGTCAACTGGTAGAGAAAACTCGATACCAGTTAAGGTTATTTATTTGACAAAAATATAGATACTATGTATAACAAAAAGATTTCAACAACAAATATTAATAATTGTATTTGCGCACTGTCTAAGGACAGTGCGCGCCAAGTTGATGGTATGCGCTGGTCTGCAGCGCAACAAAATAAATAATAATATTATAAAAAGAAAAACATAAATAAAGATATATTTTGAGTACAATGAATATTGAAAAATATAATAAAAATAAAGTTATAATAGTTATGGCTGCGCGACCCACGTATCAGGGAACGGGTATATCACGTTCTCTATGATGTGTAGGGGAGACTGCTACAAGGGGAGGACGTCGGGAGAAGACAGGAGTATAGGGTAGTGGTCACTCACACAAAGATCTCCTGTGACGCTCCATGTGAAGTCAAGTAGGGTGTCAGGACAACACAATGATAAATCTAGGGCCGAGGTGGTGTCTGTCTGGATGTGGTAGTGTGTATGGTCACCGGTGTTAAAAATACCTAGATCTAAGGCTTCAACCACAGTGGCAATCATTACTCCCCTGGGGTTGATAAGTGTATCTCCCCACAGGGTGTGCCGACCATTAAAATCTCCTAAAACAATAAACGGGGAAGGCAATTGCTGGACTAGGGAAACGAAGTCCTCTCTGTCTATTGGAGAATTGGGAGGGAGGTATAAAGGGCAGACAGTGTAAGTTCTCCTAAGGTGGAGCTGGACAGCCACCAGCTGCAGGGGGGAGACAGACACAGACCGGCTGGTGTCTCCGCAGGAGTAGACTGAGCTCCTCCCAATTCCCTCTCAACCCACGAAGGTTCCACTGTAAAATATTAAAAATATTAGAATTAACGGTGAGTAGGGAGGCCCCTAGAGGAGGCCCTCCCAACACCAGTATCCTTCTTACTCTTGCCCTGCCTAATGGCAGTGGGTGGCAGTGGACAATCGCCTTGCAGTCTTTCCTAGCCCAGTGGCCAGTGAGGTGGCCACAGGCTTGGTCACACTGGCAGCAGGAGCAGTGATGACGGCGTGAGCCGACATCGGGGTAGGAGTGACGGCCGGATCCGACACCAGGGTGGAAGTGACGGCCGTAGCCGACACAGGGGCGGGAGTATCGGCCAGAGCCGTCACCGGGGCAGGAGTGTTGGTCGAAGTCGACACCGAGGTGGGAGTGACGGTCGGAGCAGACACCAGGGGAGGAGTGACGACCGGGGCCGACACTTGGGTGGGGGGTGGGAGTGACGGCCGGAGCCGACACCGGGGTGGGAGTGACGGCCGGAGCCGACAGCGGGGAGGTAGTGACGGCCAGAGCCGACACCGGGGAGGTAGTGACGGCAAGAGCCGACACCGGGGTAGGAGTGACGGCCGAAGCCAACACTGGGGTAGAAGTGACGGCCGGAGCCGACACTGGTGGGGGTCTTCGAGGCCCACCAGAGGGTATAGAGGATCGTGTCTTAGGAAGGGGCACCTCCTCGAGGGAGTCCTCACTTCTGCTACGCTTATGGTGTGACGGCGTAGCAGTAGAGGCCTGAGTGAGTTCCTCTTACACCTCCATAGAGGTAGAGGGCAGAGCAGCAGGAGCAACAACATTTGTATGGGAATCATTCTGTGGCTTAGCCACTTGGTGCACTGTAGCAGTCGTTTTGCGGAGTTAACGTCTATTTGGAAGATAGGAAAGCATAGTTGCATAAGTCACTCCTGGACATATATGCGTAGTAAGAACTCTACGCTTTGCCTCGGCAAAATCAATTTTCTCCGTGGTCCTAATGGAGAGTACTTCCCTCTCAAATCTGTAGCTGTCGCAGTCTTTTGAGGAAGCTGGGTGAGGTCCGCGGCAGTGAAAACAGGAGATAGGACCAGGGCAGGTCGTGCCATCGTGATCCGTCGTACCACACGACGGGCACACCACTGGGAGGCCATCTTGCAACCTACGCCAGGAACGACTGTCATGTCCGAATGCCTGACAGTGATAGCATCGCCTAGGGGACGGTATGTATGCTTTTACTGGGAGGCGGAGCCACGCCTGTTTAACAACTTCAGGTAGCTTGAGTCTGTCAAAAGTGAGAAAGACGGTAGGGGTGGGAACAAGAATTCCATTAACTTTCTTTTGTAGACGATCAACTCCTACAACACCCTGATGACTTAGTTCGTGTAGAAGCTTTTCTTTTGAGTAGCGCATGACGTCACGAGAAAAGATGATCCCCTTACACTGGTTGAGGATAGCGTGTGGAGTACACGCTAACTGCGTTCCAGGGACAGAGGAGATCGCTCTGAGGCTAGCACTCTCTATCTAAAAACCTGTGTTACTAGCGGGCGGAGGCCGATCATCCAGAAGCCTCCATCAAGCCTACCGGCGCAATAGGTGCAAGACAAAAAAAAATGTGTGTGTGTGTGTGTGTGTGTGTGTGTTTGTGTGTGTGTGTGTGTGTGTGTGTGTGTGTGTGTGTGTGTCTGTGTGTGTGTGTGTGTGTGTGTTTCACAAACCCTGCTCAAAGAGGACAGTAACGGCTTAGTCAACATTGAAAACTTTGCCCTTAGCCTGCCATGTGCCAAGTGTGTCTATCTATTTGTGTGTGTGTCATCTTTGTTTTCTTAAAATGAAACATGATAAAAGGATTAATGGAGGGTAATGTAATAGGCGAAATTAGATTCAAATTAGATTGGAATTAGAAGGCTGTTAGAAGGACTAACAGCTATGTTAGAAGGAAGTTGAGCAAGACCGGCGTAGGAAGTCGATGGATAACGGCTCGCCATAACCCAAAACAGCCGGCTTGTTTTCTGTACATTCAGCTCGTTAAAGACTAAATTCCCATTGGTAGGAGATAAGCATGTCATCGCAACGTCATAGAACGTCATTAATATACTTCGAAGTTATTGGTTAAAGAAAGTTTTGACATCACGACAAGGGCTGTGTGCCTTTCCAGAGTTCAGTATGGAGGCAGAACAGCAGTGGCTCCCGAGAAATTAGCACGTACAAGTTACGTTATTTTTGTAAATAGATTCGCCGTAACATATCCATACTAAACATAGAAAAGTTCTGTTATATTAGTGAGTAGTGAACATTACCGGTGCACCAATTAGACTAGTGTTACTTTGTAAACATTATATTTTATATACCAAATAAAACAAAACACCAAGCATTGTTTCCTACACCTCATTAAGAAGCGGAGAGGTAGAAGTAATAACAACGAAGGTAAGAAGATTGAATTACGGAAGACCCCCGTAACAGTAACGTAAAACAAATAGGATAGTAATGGTGTCAGTTTGGAGAAAAAAAACATTTCTCTATGTTTTGTCACAGATTGCATGCCCAATTTTAGACTTTTATGAAAATAATTCGTACAGTGTGATTGGAAAATTCATTAAAAACATCATATATGCACGCTAACAAAAACAAGTAAATATAAGGCACCTCATCAAATAAACGGCAAATCAAATGTTTAACACAAACTATAGAACAAGAAAATACATATTTCAAAGATAAATGTGCAAATTAAACAAGATTCTTTACGAAATAAATGAAGGATAACAAAAACAGTAAAAATGAACAAAATTGTCAAAGAATGAAAAGGGGAAGCAAATATCCCAAATTGAATTTGAAAATCACCCATGAACAGCATTTGCAGACCAAGAACATTTTCTTCATATCACAACAGAAAACCATTGCAAAACACATCGAGGTAAACCGCTTTTGATAAAAATTTAAATACGTCAGGTGTAAATCTTTGTAATTGGAGCTGTGTTACAAGGATTGGATCCTATGAGTACTTGAAATCCACACCTATACCGGATATGTTGTCCGCTATCCACTTCTCCATCTTGGCATCCATTTCTAGGGTGAAATGATTTTTCCAGTCGCCGACAACTCCTGGAAGTTACAAGATTTGAATAATCTTTATATAAGAGGATGGTGGCGTTATTTGTCTGTATTGTCTAATAGCCAAAACAAGGTTAGCACACACACAAACACACACACACACACACACACACACACACACAGAGACACACACATACACACACACACACACACACACACACACACACACACACACACACACACACACACACACACACACACACACACCGCTCCCGCGGTTCAGTGGTTACCCCCCGGCTTGCCACTCTGTAAAGAGGACAGTAGGATAAATATAAGCAGGAGATGTAGGTCTATTTTAGCATTATAGGTGTCATGACACTCCTCTTTTGAAAGAGTTCAAGTCATAGACAGGTGGAAAAACAGACAAGGGAAGAGAGATCCAGAGTTTACATGTGTAAGGGATGAAAGAGTGAGGATACTGGTTAACTCTTGCATTAGAAAAATGGACAGAATAGGGATGAGAAGAAGTAGAAAGCCTTGTGCAGCGAGGCCGTAGGAGGTTTGGAGGCATGCAGTTAGCAAATTCAGAAGAGCAATCAGCATGAAAAAAGCGGTAAAAAAGAGTTAAAGATGCAACATTGCGTCGGTGACTTAAGGAATCAAGACTCCATGCATGGACAGATAAGGGCTATGTACAGAGCAAGCAGCTGGAAGGGAGAAAAAAATGGACGCAGACGCCATAGAACACCTAACTTCTTGGAAGCTGATTTAGCAGGAGTAGATATATGAAATTGCCAGTTTATATTTTTAGTAAAGGACAGACCGAGTGTGTTTAATGCGGAAGAAAGGGGCAGTTGATTGTCATTATAATAGAGGGGATAGTTATCTGGAAGGTTATGTCGAGTAGATAGTTATAGAAATACTATGAGTTTTTCAGGCATTGAACAAAACCAGGTTTAATGTGTTCCAATCAGAAACTAGTGAAAAATCAGAAGTTAGGCCTGCTATAGTATCTCGTCTTGAATCACTTAAATCATGTTGGGTTGGGCGTCTGTTGTACGACGTTAAAAAATGCAAGGTGGTCATC
Source organism: Metacarcinus magister (assembly GCA_029783475.1). Taxonomy (NCBI): domain Eukaryota; kingdom Metazoa; phylum Arthropoda; class Malacostraca; order Decapoda; family Cancridae; genus Metacarcinus; species Metacarcinus magister. The sequence goes on from JAPQNM010000026.1 coordinate 265,794, forward strand.
AGCATAGGAGTGGATAGGACATTGAGTCAAATTTAGGAGATCATTGATGAATAATAGAAAGAGAGTGGGCGATAGGACAGAACACTGAGAAACACCACTGTTGATAGTTTTAGGAGAAGAAAAGTGACCGTCCACTACAGCAGCAATAGAACGGTCAGAAAGGAAACTGGAGATGAAGGTACAGAAAGAAGGATAGAATCCGTAGAATCCTGTCTTTCTCTCTGTATCATATTGAAGGCTTTTGATATGTCAAGGCCGTCAGTAAAGGCTTCACTGAAGTCCCTAAAAGAGGATAACCAAGATTCAGTTAGAAAAGCAAGAAGTTCACAGTAAACTGACTTTCCGGAAACCATACTGGCAATCAGAGAAGGTTGTGAGCTGATAGATGCCTCATTATCTTCTTATCAAGGACAGACTCAAAGGCTTTAGAAAGGCAGAAAATCAAAGCTATAGGGCGGTAGTTTGAAGGATTGGAGCTGTCACCCTTTCTAGGGACAGGTTGAATGTGAGCAAACTTCCAGCAAGAAGGATAGGTAGGAGTACAGAGACACAGACGAAAGAGTTTGACCAGGCAGTGAGCGAGTTCGGAAGCACAGTTTTTGAGAACAACCGGATCGTAAGCCTTCCGAGAATCAAGGCCAGAGAGGGCATGGAAAACGTCATAATGAAGAATTCTAATTTTGGGGAAGAAGTAGTCAGATGGTGGAGGAGTAGGAGGAATATGCCTAGTATCATCTAAAGTAGAGTTAGTAGCAAAGGTTTGAGCGAAAAGTTCAACTTTAGAGAAAGAAGAGACAGCTGTGGAGCCATCTGGTTGAAGTAAAGGAGGGAAAGATGTAGAAGTAAAATTCAATATCATTATCATTATCAATATCATTGACATAAATTAGAAAAAGAATGGGATCAAGTACTGAGCCCTGTGGCACAACGCTTTTAACGTCTCGCCAGTTAGATGATATACCGTTTATGACAACGCGTTGCCTTCTTTCGGAAAGCCAGTCTTCAACCCATTTAAGAATTTTCCCAGATATGCCGTGTGATTCTAATTTGTTTTAATAACCATTTATGGGGAACTTTGTCAAACGCTTTTTGAAAGTCGAGATAAATTATATCAATGTCATAAATGTTGAATACATCGTTATAAAAGTCAAGGAGATTCGTTAAGCAAGAGCGTTTGTTACGGAAACCATGTTGAGAATTATTAATAATGTTATTTTCTTCTAGGAAAGTCACTAGTTTATCGCGTATTATAGTTTCCATTAATTTACCAACTACGGATGTGAGGCTAATTGGTCTGTAGTTAATCGGTTGTGATTTATCTCCTTTCTTTTATGTAGGGGTAACATTTGCTAATTTCCAAATGTCGGGAACTTTTCCAGAATTTAAAGATTTATTGAATAGTATTGCAAGAGGTTTGCTGATTTGATATTTTGCCTCTTTTAAGACTCTCGGTGCAATACAATCAGGACCAGGAGTTTTATTTACTTTAATTTTATCAAGTGCTTTAATTACAGTATCCTCAGTAAAGTGACAAACCCTTAAAGGAGTTAAGTTAGATTTAGCTGGGGTTATTTCCTGGATTTCATAGATGTCTTCAACGGTAAAAACGGATGCAAAATAATAATTTAGTACTTCGGCCATTTCTGATTCTGTATTTATTTCCTTACCGTTTTCTAGGTGGAGTGGGCCAATATTAGTTGTGATAACTTTTTTATTACGTACGTAGGTGTAAAATTCCTTGGGGTTGGATTTTGTTTTATTTACAATATATATTTCGAGATCTTTTTTACTTCGTCTAATCATCTTTTTTGTTTCGCGTCTTAGTCTCTCGTATTCTATTTTATCGTTTTGTTGGAACCCGAAAGTAATGCTTGTGAAACACATGAAGAAATTACTGAAGGAACAAAGGATACAGAATAATGAGGAACTAGAATTACGAGAGGTCTCATTAGAGCCTCAGCTGCAAATTCCTAAGGGATAAGGTTTTCAAAACATAAACATCCCTCAATGTTGGTTCGGCTAAAAGCATCGGAGGACCACCCCCCGTACGGAGAGAAATAAACAAATCGTTAACAAGAGGCAAGGTTCACGCGAGTCCCCCACGCTCACGGATGCGACCGCTTGTTAATTAAGAGACGAGCCTAATACCCTCGCACATCTGGATTACATCAACGGAGCTGAACACAAGAGAAAGAGGCCCAGGAGAATCAGAACTAACTTGGACGTGGTAGAGAGTAGACATACTTTGAGAAGACTCTCTTAGACCCACGCCAGCTCGACTTGCAGTAGAAGTCAGACATACAGCAAGGTTAAGAAACAAGAAGAACCTCAGAAATATTACAAGATATACTACAGGATAATAAGAAGGAAGAAGAGCCCTAGCAACGAGAAGAGAAGAAATAAGAAAATAGAATAAAGAAGAACAAGGATTAAAGATACAGAAGAAATCCTTGTGAAGAAAGAATACAGAGTATTAAGAAGGAAGAAGAACTCTGAAAAGAAGAATAAGGATATAAGAAGGAAGAAGCATCCTTACAACAAGATTACCAGGAAACAACAGACGAGGGCCTGAAGGACAAGACGTCAACGACGGACATGTTGCTGTATTTCGTGAGTAGAAGTTGAAGAGTCGAGCTGGCTTGCATATATATTGTCAAGGGTCCAAGAGGTATAGTTAGGATTGATTTAGCTAGGATATGTGTAAGAAGTGAATCGTAGTTTATTGTATAACACGGATCACAAGTAGAATAGGAAAGTAACGTATTAGAGAGAAGTAACAGAAGAGTACAAGAAGTACTATATTTTAACTTAAGTTGTATGGACATCTTTCCACAACCCTATAACTTAAGAATAAATCTAAAGATAGTGCAACCTTTCACATCCCTGAATTCACGTTTCTGAAGAGAAGACGTTATCTGTTGCCTTATCTTCCATAGAATATTATTCTTGAGGATCCTTGGAATAACACGTCCAAGAAATCATCAAAAGTTGTATTCTAGTAATTACAGCTTGCCTGATAAAAGTAAGTAAGTAATTGTTAGTGGAAGGGCGGGTTTCGACAGTTTTCGTTTTGTCTCAATCTGGCTATTCCACCATTTTGGTTTATTAATATTTTTATTTTTACGTGGACGTCTCTTACAAACGGGAATGCATAATTTAACGGCTCCATTTAAGATGTCACAGAATTTTTCCCACGATTTATTTACATCGGTTTCGTTTTCTACTATGCTCCAATCAGTATCTGCTAAAAGCTTTTTCAATTTTTCAAAGTTACCTTTGCGATACATGAAGATAAGTTCTTCGCTTACGTTATCTTTGTAAACTTCGAGATTTAGGTTAAAAGAGACAATTTTATGGTCGCTGGTGCTGAATTCTGGGCCCGTATTAACGTTACTTACTAGACCGTCGTTTGTTGAAAATACAAGATCTAGTACATTATCACCTCTCTTGGGTTTGTTTACGTGCTGACTTAAGTCACTTTCTAACAAATTATTATATAAGTCGTGACCCATATGAGATTTAAGAAAATTTCCCCATAAAGTTACAGGAAGATTAAAGTCTCCAAAAATTACGCTTTCAAATAAATTACTTACTCCGATTATCTGATTGAATAATTTTCCATCGCTATTATTATTGTGTACTGGTGGTCTATAAATGAGTCCAATAATAATTTTCGTAGAACGTGTTTTAAGTTGTAAAAATATAACATCAACGTTACCTATTTTTTCAGTTTGCAAGATTGTAGGGTTACGACTGGCTTTCACGTAAAAAATAACACCTCCACCTTTTTTTTATTTTGTCGTTCGCAACTGAATATTGAATAGCTTGGCAAATTATATTCTGCTAAAAAGTCTCTATTTTCTGTGTTAATCCAAGATTCCAATACTGCAATAATGTGAAAATCTTCAGATGTTGCAAGTGCTTCTAAATCTGAGAACTTAATTCTGAGGCTGCGCGCGTTAAACATGCAATTTTTTAGGCAATTGTTTACGTTAGTTTCTCTATACACGGTGTTACTTACGTAGCTGAGGTTGTGCGAGGCTGGATACTGTTTTTTTTCCTGAAATCAGAAACTTTGTCATTAAGTAGTCTGCCTAAACGAGCAGCCCCAACTGGATTGAGGTGCAGGCCATCGTCCTTGAAAAGAAAAGGTTTGTTATAAAAGTAGTAGAGATATGAAGATAAACATGACTTTTCTTAAAATTTTAATAGCCATCATTTCCCATTTACTTAATCATGCGCCAACACCTATTCATCTCCATCGCCTCCCGTCCAGCCTCTCTACTACCAATAATAAATATCTCATTATCACTTTCTAGTTTCCACTCCCATCACCACACATTATTACACATCCCAATTAATTTTCTCTATAATACATGGATATTATTCATTGATATTTAATGTACATAATATGGTGTAATCAGTGGCAACATCTTGGGGGAAAAATGGACCGGGTAAGAAAATCCTTATTCTTAACAAAGAAACATAAGTTTTCAAACTTTCTGGCAATAAAGAATATCAACGAACCATTAGTATGTCTTCTTAATAGGATGCAATAAATTTTAGGCTAAACCCACACGAAAGATATAATTAAAACTAATATATTATAACATTAACAAAAATACAAAAGTTTACCATTAACTTTTACTACGTTTTCTGTTCAACGTTGAACTCATAGAGAAAACTAACACACTAGAATAGGACACTGAAGACTAGTTAAATAAAAACGTAGCAACACCTTAACAAGAAAATTAACAGGACCATAAAATCCAAACAACATTATAACATGCTCAAGACACACCATGCTAAGTCTGCGTTGCAACCACGGATGTTATATCTGTATATGCATATCAATACGTATAACTGAGAAATATACAGTATATTCCTTAGCAAGACCTAGATACATCTGGATTATGATTCCTTGGTTGTAACCTGTGGAAGGCGAAACAAACACGTCGTCTCAAACATAATTTATAGTACATGCGCACGCATGCACCCACCCACCCACACACACACACACACACACACACACAACCGAGGGGTCCAGGGTTCGTTCCCCTGGGCGGACGGAGATTATTTGGGTGTGTCTCCTTTCACGTGTAGCCCATGTTCACCTAGCAGTGAGTAGGTACGGGATGTAAATCGAGGAGTTGTGACCTTGTTGTCCCGGTGTGTTGTGTGTGAGTGGTCTTAGTCCAACCCAAAGATTGGTCAGTATGAGCTCTGGGCCCGTATTCACGAAAATTCTTGAGTATTCAGAACGACTTAGACTTAAGTGCTGTGCTGGAGGACTAGGCTGAGCAAAATCCTTAAGTGTAATTTACGATTATGCTTAAGGCTCGTTAAGCAAAGTATTCGGGGGTGAAAGATACAAGTATGAAAAAGACATCGAGCAAAAGAGACGAAAAGAGAAAATAGAAAAACTGACACTGGTATCTCATTCCAATATCAGTTTTATATTCCAAATACTTAAATGGAAGGTCATACGAATTTTGAGAGTGAAAAAGAAGACCAAGATGTGTTATTTTTATGATTTTGCCTCGGAGCAAGGTTTGTTTACATCAGCTGATTGACTGATTCAGCTCTTGTCACCGCCATCACTAACTTGACGCCTGACGGTCGATGATTCGATGTTATAGATGCGTGTGATGATATATGTGCCCTGTAATTGTACCTTTGTTCTTGGATGCACCAGAATGTATCTAGTTGCCTTTCAAATACCATCACTGTATCTCATATAATAAGGTCCTCATGTTGGGCAGTAGTCTTTTTGCCTTTGGTAGCTTCCTTATATTCTTATGTTCTTCTCATGTCTTATGTTCTCCACATTGTACTTTCTTTATATAATATCTCCATTCCTCCCATCACTCTACACTGTAATCAGGTCTTCTCTTTCCCTTCTTTGTTCCAATGACTGGAGATGTGTGTATGTATGGATATGTGTGTGTGTGTGTGTGTGTGTGTGTGTGTGTGTGGATAGAATTAAGCCATATAGATTAAATAAAACTTTTGAAATTTAAGTAAAAATGCAGAACAAGATCTTCTGCCCTTTCTTTTTTCTCTCCTTCCCTACATACTATACATAGTGTACTCAACACATCTCTGAAGGTTTCAGGCGGGGTCACCATTATTTATCTCGCAAAACATCTTTGAAGTTATGTTAGATTATGTTATGTTATGTTGGTTATGTTATGGTATGTTAAGTTATGGTTAGGTTACGGTTATATTATGGTTAGGTTAAGTTACATATTATTACCCAATAGTTAGGGTTCTCAACCTTAGGTTTTTTTCTGGATTTGGCTGATAAAATGTAAGAATTTTACATAACCGAACCTACCCATAACCTAACCTAACAACCTTAACCTAACCATAACTTAACATAACCTAACCAACCTAACATAACATAACATAACATAACTTCAAAGACGTTTTGCGAGGTAAATAATGGTGAACCCCGCCTGAAACCTTCACAGATGTGTTGAGTACACTATGTATAGTATGTAGGGAAGGAGAGAAAAAAGAAAGGGCAGAAGGTCTTATTCTGCACTTTTACAAAAATTTATTATAATTCATTTATCTTGGCTTTCCTCATTTTCCTTTTCAATTACTATCTTTCTACATGCAAGGGAATCTTGACCAAGAATGCACAAGGAAAAAAAAACTGATAAAAAGGTACAGACTGGACCGTGAAGGAATCATATTAGTGACTCACCAATATATGATTCCTTCACGGTTCAGTCTGTACCTTTTTATCAGTTCAGCGTCGTCATACAGGTTAAGAATGTCTTTTCTAGGCCTATATACTTTTGGCTTCCGGATTCCAACTTGTTGTTCGTCCAATAAGTGCTGCAGGGAGGACTTAAGAGTCCTCACCGGGGTCACTCAACTTTGGCGTCTGTTAAGTGTACTCGGGCACGCTAAAAAATTTGGTAAATAATACTTAAGAAATTGTCCGAGACTTAAGTGCGGAACCCAAAAAAATTCGTCTGCTAAGTGTGCTTAGCATAGCTAAGAATTTTTGTGATTACGGGCCCTGAGCTCTTTCCATAGGGGGACGGCCGGCTGTCTCAAGAGAGACCAGCAGCAGACTGTACAGTGAAACACACACACGCACACGCACGCACGCACGCACGCACACGCAATTGCAAAGCCAATAATATTAGAAAGTGATATGTTTTTCTCAGAGCAAATTCCTCACAGATTTGTAACGATTTTCAACACTTGCTTCATCAATTTCTATAATGTCTAACAAAGCATCAGTTACTTTACACTCCTTACTGTCACAGTACCTTACCATCACTGCAAGAATCTGAGACACCGAAATATCCGTGCTTTCATCAATCAGCAGCAAAAACTTTATTTTTTATTTTTTGTTATACATATCTTTATACATATCACGTCTTTCCTCCCTTGCGATTCCATCCTGCATTACATAGGCTACTCTCATTTTCTTAAGTATCATGTTCTGAGCTATGTCATACTCGAGGAACGTGTTCTTGGTTACAGGTAACAGGTGATTAACGAGAGAATGACGTGCCATGTTCTGCCATGAAACCAATAAGCAGCAATTCGACACGGTACACTTTTCCTTTCATATCAGGTCCTCTCTTTTTTAAAATAAACTTATCAAGCACAGTCAAGTTTATTTTGGCAGCAGTGTTTTTTTCCTGAGCTTCTTTGACTTAGCTAGCGTGATCAATTGCAGTTTGTATTGTTATGTCACACACTGCATACTGCACGAAATTTATCAGAAGGATCAGCTTATAACCATGATTTGAATTCCTGTTTTTGTAGCCATTCATGCTTAAAAGGCTGCTTATGCCACATTTTTGCCTTTTTACTGGGTGGAGTACGGTCAGCACTGCATCCGGGTTCGTCCTCATCGGCACTCATGTTAGTTCACTTACAGATGGTGAGGTTCAAACTAAAAGTACGCGTAATGAGGTCGCATGCGATCACAAGAATAGCTTGGAGGCGACTGCGTGTGGGCAGTAATCACTTCCAGTTAATGAATAATCCTTCGTATCTCAGCAGGGTTCGAAACCGTGCTT
>JAPQNM010000026.1:281344-303844 GCA_029783475.1 Metacarcinus magister
GTTGAGAGGAAATTGGGAGGAGCTCAGTCTACTCCTGCGAAGACACCAGCCGGTCTGTGTCTGTCTGCAGGAGACTATGATTGGTTCGTCCTCCCATCCTACACCCAGGGGTTACTCTGGCTTTTACTCTCCTCATGATCGCGCGCAAGGCCATCATGGTGGAACAGCAATTTTTTTAGATAACTCACGAGGCATTGCTTTTACATCTTTTAATATTGTCTCCCCCCTGCAGCTGGTGGCTGTCCAGCTCCACCTCAGGAGAACTTACATTGTCTGCTCTTTATACCTCCCTCCCAATTCTCCAGTAGACAGAGAGGACTTCGTCTCCCTAGTCCAGCAATTGCCTTCCCCGTTTATTCTTTTAGGAGATTTTAATGGTCGGCACACCCTGTGGGGAGATACACTTATCAACCCCAGGGGAGCAATGATTGCCACTGTGGTTGAAGCCTTAGATCTAGGTATTTTTAACACCGGTGACCATACACACTACCACATCCAGACAGACACCACCTCGGCTCTAGATTTATCATTGTGTTCTCCTGACACCCTACTTGACTTCACATGGAGCGTCACAGGAGATCTTTGTGGGAGTGACCACTACCCTATACTCCTGTCTTCTCCCGACGTCCTCCCCTTACCCCGTGTCCCCCGCTGGCGGCTAGACCGCGCTGACTGGGGACTTTTTAAACAACTTGCCATAGTTGACTGCGAGGTTGATGAGTTTTTAGACATAGACAGCGCTGTCGAGTATTTTACATCTATACTCCAGCGAGCTGGTGAGCTTTCCATCCCTCAGACCACAGGGTTTACCAAGCGCCGACCGGTCCCCTGGTGGTCTGATGAGTGTAGACAGGCAGTGACAGAGCGTCGTCGAGCTTTTGGTAGGTACCGTCGACACAAAACCGAATTTTTCCGGGGACAATACAGACTGGCTAGAGCTAAGGCTCGCCGAGTCCTCAAGGATGCTCGCCGTAAGTCCCTTGCTTCTTTTGTCTCCACATTGAACGTGCAGACACCTATGTCGCAGGTATTCAAGCGCGTGCGGAAGATAGCAGGAAAGTTCTCTCCAGGCCCGCCTCCGGTCCTCCATGTCAACGGGGATAAGGTATCTAACAGCCAGGCGGTAGCCAACACACTCGCTGAGACTTTTTCTTTGGTGTCCAGCCGGGCCTCGAGATCTCCAGCAGTGCGTCGCCAGTTTGAGGCAGACGAGGCTCGCCAACTAGACTTTTCATCTCGTGGGGGTGAAAACTACAATGTCCCTTACTCTCCACCGGAACTGCGTTCAGCTTTATCTTCCTGTAAGGACTCTTCCCCAGGGGCAGATAACATTACATATTCAATGATCCGTCACCTAAATTCTGGATCACTGTCCTTCCTCCTAGGATTATTTAATAGGATGTGGAGTGACGGATACGTACCACCCTCCTGGAAGTCTGCTATAGTCATACCAATCCCCAAGCCTGGAAAGGACGCCTCACTCCCCCTTAGCTATCGACCCATTGCCCTTACCGTTTGCATGATTAAAGTTTTGGAGAAGATGATTAACACTCGTCTAGTCTGGTTCCTTGAGAAGGGTGGCCATCTTTCGGCAGTACAGTGTGGTTTTCGTCGATCTCGCTCTACTTTAGACGCTCTTCTGCGATTAGAAAAAACTATCTGCCAAGCTTTTGCTTGCAGGCAGCGGGTTGTGAGCGTCTTTTTCGACCTTGAAAAGGCATACGACACCACCTGGAGGTATGGCATTCTACGAGCTCTCCATACGGTTGGACTCAGGGGTCACCTCCCTCTGTTCCTCCGGTCTTTTTTACAGGACCGTACTTTTAGGGTGAGGGTGGGCACTGCTCTTTCTAGCTCTTTTGAGCAAGAAGAAGGAGTCCCACAAGGTAGTGTCCTCAGTGTCACTCTATTCAGCGTTGCCATCAATAGCATCACCGAGTGCGTCCACCGGGACTTTCGATGCACGCTATACGCTGATGACTTTTCCCTCTCCTACGCTTCCTCTCGTCTCGATGTGGCCGAGCGACACATCCAGTTGGCTCTTGGCCGGGTCACCCGTTGGGCCGATAGTCATGGTTTTAACTTTTCCCCCACAAAGACGGTTGCTATGCTTTTCTCTCGAAGCAGAGGTGATTTTAGGGATCCAGACCTATACCTCTATGGCAGGAGACTGCCAGTAGTTGAAACGACTCGATTCTTGGGCTTAATATTTGACAGACGCCTTACATGGTTGCCACACCTGCGGGACCTGAAAGCGGCTTGCCAGCGACGGATGTCCTTGCTCCGTTTTCTTTCCCATGTGTCTTGGGGAGTTGACCGCACCATTCTCCTCCGTTTATATCACTGTTTCGTTCTGTCCAAGTTAGATTACGGTTCCCAAGTCTACGCTTCAGCCACATCCCCTCGCCTTCGTACTCTCGACTCTGTACATCACGGTGGAATCAGACTGGCGACGGGCGCCTTTCGGTCTTGTCCAATCCCCAGTCTACTCGTAGATGCAGGAGTGTTACCCCTCGACCTTCACCGTCAGACTCAGATGGCACGTTTGTGGTTCAGATGCCAAAGTCTCTATGGTGATCCCACTTACAGTGCTGTGACGGACACTTCACGGGACGCCACTTTCACCCAGCACCCGCACTTCCCAAAGCCTTTTGGCTTTCGGGCTCGTGGCGTGATTGAAGAGTTGTCCCTTCCTCGCCCTGCCATAGCTGTCCCACGATTATTGCCTGTCCCGCCGTGGAAGCGGCTGGCAGTATCGTATTGCCGTTACATGCCGGCTAACAAGAGTGCTATGTCGGAGCATGCTGCGAGCACTTTGTTCACCGATCATGCCTCCGTACATGAGGGTTGCACGCCCATTTTTACTGACGGCTCCAAATCCGATGCAGGCGTCGGATTTGGAGCTGTCTTCCCTGATTTTACCCGGTGCGGCAGTCTACCCCCCTGTACATCAATTTTTACCGCAGAGCTGTGGGCCATTTTAGTAGCGATAAAATCTCTTTTTACCTTGAATGTTGGAGGTTTTGTTATTTTTTCCGACTCCAAAGCAGCTTTGTCAGCCCTTGAGGATTTTAATAACGCACATCCAATAGTCTCAGAAATTTTCAACTGGCTCGTACTAGCAGCCCGTCGTGGGCACAGAATTACTTTTTGTTGGGTACCAGCCCATGTCTCTGTTAAAGGGAACGAGAAGGCAGATGAGCTAGCTAAGACTGGCGCCTCACGTCAAGTCACTACCTGCCCCGTCCCTCACAGAGACCTGTTTCCCACAATTCGAGCTGCTATTGTTCTAGGTTGGCAAGAGAGATGGAATGCCAATAGAGCTACCTCAAAGATGGGTGCAATTACCGCAAGGGCTGTGAGCCCCTGGTCTTATGCGCACGTCCGAGGCCGCTGCCGTGAGACAGCATTGGCCCGTCTACGGACGGGCCATACCCGCCTCACCCATGGTTTCCTCATGTCCCGGGGAGTTGAGCCCTATTGTGATGATTGCTTAGTTCCCCTGACTGTGCGGCACTTGCTGGTCGAGTGCCGCAGTCTGAGGGAACTGCGAGAGCAGTACTTCGCCCAGTGTCGGAGCAGAGATGGGAGTTTCTCTCTCTCTCTGGTGCTGGTGGAGGAGGCACTCTCCCCGGGACATGAAGTGTTAAAATTCCTACAGGAAAGTGGCTTTCTCCACCTCCTGTAGATTTATTTTTCTTTTTAAGTAGTATTTATGTAGCTTTTTAATTTTTAGTTTTTTTAGTACGGTGCCAAATGACCTCGATGTTGCGGCACCATGATCTATTGTCACCAATCAATCAATCAATCAATATATATATATATATATATATATATATATATATATATATATATATGTATATATATATATATATATATATATATATATATATATATATATTTATATATATATATATATATATATATATATATATATATATATATATATATAGTGTCTATCTATTTATTCTATCTATAGTCTTTAACGCCTTGTTCCCTTCGCGATCGTATCACGGTATAAGAGCCTCCACCTCTCCCTATCCATACGCTCCCTCCTTGCCTTTCCAATCCTTTCCCCTCTATCAGCAACTCTTTCATTCATATACTGCGTTACCGTAGCCTTCCATTTTACAACCGGCCTTCCTCTCCTCTTAGGAACCTTGGTTTCACTCACATATACTTCCGTCACAAACTGTTCACTTTTCTCTCTCTCCTGATGACAAAATCAACTCATTTAACAGTGGCGGTTCTGGGTATAGGCTGTATAGGCAGCCGCCTAGGGCGCCAGTTGTGGCAAGGGGCGACACAGCACGGTCAGTCAGCTGTAATACGACAATCAGTAACTTTTTATTAAGGCCTTAACAAGTAATGTTTACCAACAGACGCTAGCAAAAAGTGTGTACAGCATATTTTTTTATTTATTTGGTTTGCAATATGTTTTGGAATCATATTACTCTTCATACATGATAAGATTTATTTGTGTTTTTTGTTACAAAGAGAATTTGTTCATCCCTGAATCACAGAACAATAATAAAGGGGTACTTAATTTGCGTTTTATTTTAAATATCTCCTATGGTCTCAATGTGTGTCTAAAAGTAAAAATTGTACAGGCTATACAGGTTAATTTTGTTCGCATGGGCGGGGGGGCGGGTGGACCTTTGTATGTTCTCGCCTAGGGCGCCAGAAATGCCAGGACCGCCACTGTACCTCAAAATATTTATTTGCATCAATTCCACTATATCACACCTCACTCCATTTCCACAAGTTCCTATGCCACATTTTTCATACACGCTTTCATTGCTTTCACCCCCTCATCTTGCCACGCCACATGCTCCTCTGAGATAGTTAATTTCAAAAGCACGTACTCTTGACTGCTGTGCTCCATTCCATGCCCAATTCTCTAATCCATATGTCAATGTTGGCAGGAGAATACTGTTCCTTAAACCACTCTTTACATTCATAGATATACTTTCTCCTATCATCACCCGTGCAAGTTTCCTATAACTCACCTGCCTTTCACAGGCCTCTCTCTCATTTCTCCTTCCATCTCTCTATGTTTGCATGGCACTATTCCCAAATACTTAAACTTTTCAATTCTTTCATACTTCTTTCTCCTAGTAGCAGCTCACACCTTCTTACTGCTGGGACACTCATCCTATTAACTGTACTTAAATACACCACCTCAGATTCCCTTCTTTCAAAAACCATAACTCTACTTTTCCCAGAATTCACTTTCAGCTTCATTCTCGTACATAAACTACAAAATTCATAAACCAGTTTCTTATGTTCCTCTTTACTCTCTGCAAACAACACAATGTCATCTGCAAACAGGCATGCCACCACTCACTTAGATTTCCATCCATCCTCACACATGCATCCCTATAATGTGTGTTAATTCCTCCCAGTAACTGCCCCCCAACACCTTTACATTTTCAGAAAGTTCCAGAAAAATTCCCCATTAACTCTATCAATATGCTTTTTTCAAGGTCAATGAAGGCTGCGTACAGTTTTCCACACTTCCCTAAGTACTCCTCTATAATTTCAATTGCCTTTTCTTTTCCTAAATCTTCCCTTCTCGCTAACCTTCTCTTCAGTTACTTCCACCAGTCTCTCCGTCAAGACTTTCCCATACACTTTATCTGGTACACTAAACAAACACCAATTTATAATTATTACATTCATTCTTACTACCGTTAACTTTATACAGAAGCACAATAATTTCCTTCTTTCACTCATCTGCTTCTTTTCCCTGTCTTCATGCAAGGTTACATATTACTGTTTCTTCTCGATATTTTTTGACATTTTTTGCAGTTATTCCATTCACATCTGCAGCTTTACCACACTTAAGTTCGTCTATTGCTTTCCTTACTTCCTTTCTATTCATTAATTTTTGCACCTGCTTCCACGCCTATTTTCGATACTATTGCTGCCCTTTCTGTTTTCTCATTCATTGAATATTCAGTCACTCTCTCTAACATACTCCTTTCAGCTCCTCTTTACCTCTTACATGCACTCCATCCTCTCCTTTAATTCCCACAATCACATCCCCCACTCCTCTGTCTTTCTTAACTTCCTTCCAAAGCATCTTACTTTCATTAAACTTCCTATTACCCTTAATACCGAACTCTTCATCCACCTACTTTTTACTGTCTTTCACCAACTTCTTTACCTTCATATTCAACAACTTGTACTCAGTATTCTTCCTCATCCTTATTTCCTCTTCCATATTCCTTTGAAGCACTTTTCTATATGCTCTCCTCTTCCTTTCTATGAGGGCAACAACAGTTGCAGCAGCCATAGCGACCTCCAAATGGTCAATTTGATCCCCGTGGCGTGGATGAAGGCGTTAAAACGAACACACGCGCACTTCTCCTCCTCCTCCTCCTCCTCCTCCCCCCCCCTGCTTCAGCTTCATTTAAGGAAGAGGAGGTCGTGGACGCCCTGCTGCCCGTGGCGCCCCACTTTACCGACTGCAGAATAAACACAATTGTGTGGGTGGACTTGCAAATACGTTGCAGGGAGAGGAAAGACATTATTGTAATAGTCTCTGTTTGCTCTAACAAATTTAGAAGCAACCAAATTGACAAAGTAATGGCTAACATAATCAAGCTATTTAGCTGAGGCTGTTAGTTTTTCAAAATCCGTTTCGAGATGTTGATCACCTAATATTATCAGCTTCACCTCATCCCTTCTGACTAACTAACCGCACTCGTCAAAAAACCAATGCTCGCAACATTTTTTTTATATTCCTTGTAGCTCAGTTGTGTGGCGTAATATTTAGTTGCATCCTAAGCATGATACAGGAGATTGACGATAGATCAATACTATGTTGCCAAAAATTCATAGATAATAAGAAAGAAATAAGGTAATGTAATGAGCCGAAAGGCTACCCTTCTGTTACCAGGGCTTGTCTTGACTCACCACGAGTGATTTACCTTAAAAAAAAAAAAAAAAAACACCTGCTAGGGTGTAAATACACTATTGTTTGACACAACTTTAATGCAAACAATAAAATAGCATACAAAATAACAACACCTTCCTCTCTCTCCGCTACAAAAAAACCTTAATACTACACAAAATATATATTTTTTTCTATATCATTAACCGTTGGCGCCAATAGGCTTATGGAGGCACATATGGACTTGCCTCACCTGTTATTTGGCGTAGGTTTTTTAGAATTTTTATAGTGACGCCTCGAATGTTTACGTTCTCTCTTGAATATGTTGAGAACGTGTGAGGCTTATTACTGCTACAGCCTCAGATGCATATTAACGTTGTAAGTCCCGTCTGAGGACAGTATGGCAGCAATTTGGGTAGTCTTTGGCCACTCGGCGGTGATATCAAATATTGAAAAGTGGTCAGCGGATATCGGGGATTCGAACCCGGGACCCTATAGTCCAACAAATCTAAACGTAGATTTCTGGTGGGGCCGAATCAGTAGTTCCATGGATCCAACGTTGCCACATCTACGTGAACCAGCCAGTTAGAACTTGATGTACATAAGTAAAAGGCATATAAAATGCTTTAACGAAAATCCATGCATCATCAAATAAAAAAAAAAATCATGTATAAAAGAAAAGTTACCGTTCTACGCTTACGATATTCATATGAATATCGAAGCGCGGCATACATTTTATACAGTGTTGCTTGGAAAACGTTATCACTTATATCAACGTTCACCGCAGTTCTTATTAAGGTAAATGCTGCAATAACTGTGTTATAAATACAATATGAAGGAATATAGCAATATAATGAGATATTTTCTATATAAAATAAATATTGTGGTGTGGCCAGCCTCAAGTCAGGCCTGGGTCATCCATCCACGCATTTGACTTCCGGCATCGACACCAGACACACACGCCATGGAAACGAAACCAACTTCTCACCTGCATAGTCAGGCCAAAGAGCTTGCCTTTAACGTGAGCGAGTATTTTATAGCGGAGAAGTAGTATGGTGTTTTTGACAATGTTTCGAATGCCCAGCTCACTCACCAGCCAATCAGAGCAAAGGAGATGTGGCACGGTTGGACCCATGGGACTACTGGATTCGGCCCCACCAAAAATCTACGTTTAGATTTGTTGGACTATAGGCTCCCATGCCCGAACGCTGACCACTGCACCACCGCCTCCCCACCACCTTTCTCTCTCTTCGTTACAAAAAAGCCTTAATACTACACAAAATAAATGTACCACCTTCCTATATGTCTTCGTCACCAATAAGCCTTAACACTACACAAACTAACCTGTTTCCACAGCAGAATTCCGCTGCACGTCGCCTCATAATCCTATCGGTAACACTGCTCTTTCACCAAGCAGGGTCACAATCCACACAGCAAACTCCACTACGCTGACTGCAAACCGTCAGGACACCTCCACTCCTCCTCTCTTTCAACAAATGCAAATAATCCCTGTCACAACCACTCCTCTAAGGATGCTCAATATTTCCAGATGCATTGTGAGAATATTCATAATAAGCACCACATACCTGCTAACTAGGAATAGAGCCCAACTACGTCCAAAACCAGGCACTCTCCCTCCCTCTCACAAAGTCTCCGCGCCAAAAGTACCGCGTCCCACGACAGCATAAATAATACACTCGTTTCCTCGTAGCTCTTACTTGCCGGCGAGCCTTTTAGCCGCGAAATTCAAATCCATTATATCTCATCTTCTTACACTCATCCCCTCAAAAGTTGTGCGTGCCCCCACGCACAGTCACCACAACCAACACACCTCGGTTCTGTGCCTAGTTTCTTCTCAGCAATCCTCCGTGAGCGTTTAAGTCTCGTCGTCTCTCTTATCCCTTCCACACCTGACTGCAGTATTTCCACTTGGAAGTCACCTATTAACTATTTCTGTTCTGTCCCAGAGTCCCTTTCTTCCTCCAGTTGCTCCTCCACAGCTGGCACCTCGTGTCCCAGACCAAATCTCTTCAACACTTCTGTCATATCAGGCATCTCCACCTCATCTTTACTCTCTCCTCCACCTTCTGACTCCTCTTTTTCCTCACCAACCTCTAACCTCACTCCTCCCCATGGACGCAGATTACTTCGGTGCAACACTTTATCAGAGCCATTCTCCTTTACTGGTTTCACTTTGTAGACTCCACTGACTTTGTCCAACACCTCCACAATCTCCCATACTTCTGCTGCAAACTTAGGTTGGATCTTTTTCCTCCCTAACACTGAGTGGTCCCTCAATAGCACCCTCTGTCCAGGTTTCAGCGGTTCTGCTCTGCCCTGTTCCTGACGCTTCCAGCGTTTTCTATCTTGGTACTGCTTAATGTTGGTCTTTGCTGCTTTCTGATCCACTGATTGTGGTCACAGGTGACCTCCTCCGTGTCACCAATGAACCTGTCCAGTGGCAAATGAGGTTCTACGCCAAACACTAGGTAGTGTGGTGAAAACCCTGTGACAGCATAGCGTGTACTGTTGTAAATGGCCGTTAAGCTGGATAAGTGCCTGGACCAATGCTCCCGCTGCTCCTTACCCAAGGTAGCCAACATACCGTGCAATGTGCGGTTGAATCGTTCACAAACCTCATTTCCCTGTGGGTGATATGGAGTGGTCCGAGACTTTGACACATGATAGTACTTGCACAGTTCTTGTACTAATTGTCCCTCAAAATTTCTACCCTGATCACTGTGCAATCTCTCTGGACAGCCAAACTGATGGAAGATCTCCTCCTCTAGTATCTTTGTCACTGTTTTTGCCTTCTGATTCTTGTGGGAAAAGCCAGAGCAAACTTATTCAACACATCAGTCACTACCAACACATTTTCCTTCCCATTCTTAGTAGGATTCAATAGTGTAAAGTCCACAGCCAACACCTCTCAAGGTCTGTTGGCTCCCACAGTGCCCACTTTCGTTTTGGCCCACACACCTTCCTCCTTTCCCATGGTACACACTTTGCACTCCGCCACATACTTCTTAATGTCCTCATGCAATCCTGGCCAAGCAAATCTATTCTTCACCAAGGAAGTGGTCCGAGCAACTCCCTGATGCCCCCACTCATCATTCGCTGCCCTCAGCACCTCCTTCCTTTGCCCCACTGACAACGCCACCTTCCACTTCCCACAGTCTGCCTTATCTCCCCGCCAGTAAATCACTCCATTTCTCATTATTAAAGACTTTCTCACTCTCCACCACTGTCTGAAGTCCTCTAGTTGTAGCAACTCCTTTGTTTCTCAAGGACTCAATTTTCCAATCATTTGTATCCATAATTTACCTAGGACTGGGCATGACTTCTGAGCATCCCTTATCTGTTCCTCGTCAACTCTGTTCCACACCTTCATCACTGCCACCCTTTTCTCCACTGTTGTCCCTTGAGCTGTTTCCCACATCTCCTTCAACTCCTCTCCTTCTTCGTTCGAAACCTGCGGTCTTCTAGACAACCCGTCTGCATTACCATTTTCCTTTCCTGGCCTATACTTAACTACAAAATTGAACCTGCCCAAATCTCCCAACCACCTACTCTCAACTGCCCCAAGTTTGGCAGAATTCAAATGTGCCAATGGGTTGTTGTCTGTCAGCACCACAAACGGTCCCCCAACTAAGTAGTTTTTAAATTGCTCGGTCATATCCCATTTCAAAGCTAGCAGCTCTAATTTCCTGGAACTGTAATTACTCATGTTACGTTCCGACTTCCTGAGGCCTCTAATCGCAAATGCCACGGGATGCAATCTCCCATTATGCTCCTGAGACAGGACTGCTCCCAGTCCTTCAAAACTGGCATCAGTCTCCACCACAAACTGCTTGGTATAGTCTACACTCTTCAACACTGGTGCCTGACTCAACCTCTCCTTCAGCTGTATGAAAGCCTTCGCTTCAGCCTCCCCCCAATACTTGGTCACATCTGCCTTCGATTCCCCACTCATCAATGCATGCAACGGTACAGCTACTCTAGCAAAATCCTTCACAAATCTCCTGTAAAATGAACAAAAAGCTATAAAGCCTCTAACATCCTTAACAGTACGCGGAGTGGCCCACTCCTGCACAGCACGGATTTTTTCTGGGTCAGTATTGATCCCATCCTTGGATATAATAAAACCAAGGTACTTAACCTGAGGCTCTAAGATATGACATTTGGATGGTTTCAGTTTCAAACCATGTTTCCTCAAGAGTTCCACCATCCCCTCTATCCTGTCCAAATGTTCCTCCACACTCCGGGAAAACACCAGCAAATCATCCAAATACACCAAAAGAGTCACAAAAATACTATCATTGAACACATGTTCCATAAATCTTTAAAAGGTTGCTGGATTGTTGGACAGCCCTATTGGACAACATACATATTGGTAGTGTCCAAACAGTGTTATGAAAGCAGTCTTGGGCCGATCTTCTGCCCTAACTTTTATTTGATGGTAACCTGCTGCCAAATCAAATGAAGAAAAATACTGTGCTCCAGCCAATACATCTACTGTGTTCTGTATTCTTGGCAATGGAAAAGCATCCTTCACTGTCACCTCATTCAACCTCCTGTAGTCTACACACAGTCTCAATGCTCCATCTTTTTTTCTAACCAACACAATAAGAGCTGCATATGGGCTCACACTCTCTCTATCACCCCTTGTTCCAACAGTCCCTTCACATGAGCCTTCACCTATGTAATACAAGAGGGATGCAGATGTCTGTATGGCAGTCGAATGAGCACTTCACTGCTGAGATGAATTTCATGCTCCACTCCAGTAGCACACCCCAAATCCTGTTCATCCTCTGCAAAGACACTTCGATATTCATACAACAACTTGTCAAGCTGCTCCACCTGCACTGGATCAGCCTGACTTTCATTCAAATGCACTCCTATCCGGTTCCTGAACTCCCGAGCCATCTCTGGTGACACAGTCTCTGCTGTCGTGTGTACCTGAACTTTTCCAGTTATAACCTCCCGTCCATAGGCCACCTTTGCTAACTTCCACTGTGGTCTCAATCGCACATCGGTTTTTCCCAAGTTGACCACTGACATCCATCCTTCCCCGTTAATCACTCTTGTATAACTGGGAAACACACACACACACCTTTTTGCACCCAGTAACCAACAGCATGCTATAGGGGTTCCATTAATAACACACTGTCCATATCCACTTCCCTCAAGCTTCCCACAAACACTTTCAGCACTCGTCTGGTACCAGCAGGAATCCCAAATCCTGATGCTGCTGCACCACAGCCCATCCCAACGGCTGCTGCCGGACTCTCAGTCGAGCCTCCACCGCTCGAACACACTTTCTCCACTTTTCACCCAACCCCAACGGTGTCGGTCTTTCTCCCATGTTCTGTGGGCCAGTCACCACTTCTGCCAACACATTCATCCCCAGCAGCACTGGCAACTGAGTCCCTTGCACCACTCCATTCTTCCCAACAATGCGTTTTACAAAGAGGCCACAATCCTTAACCACTCTCCCACTCCACCTCCACATCCACCTTAACAAATCCCAAACATGGAATTTCCATCCCATTCGCATCTGTGATCCGAATGTCCATCCCATGAATCACAGTCTGCTGGGGGGAGTAAATGCTCCTTGTACCACTCCTCTGTCACCAAACTCACCTCTGCTCCCGAGTCAGCCATAGCCTCAGCTGACACACCATTAACCAACACCTCAGCTGCCAAAGTCTTTCCAAACAGCTTAACTTTCTTTCCCCTCTCACCCGTCCTCTCAGCATTTATCGTGAGGCTCCTTACCCGGCCTGTTTCAGGGGGGCCGTTAATAGCCCTTGAGAACTGGCCTCTAGGCCTCAAGGGTTCCCATTTCCAGATGTCTTGGACAAAATATGCTTGAATTGTTCACATTGATAGCCCAAGTGCCCTTGGTGTTCACACACTGAACATGGAGGTGAAGAATGAGCACTCCTCATGGCCTCTTCTGGTCTCCTTCCACTCCGTAACTCACTTCTTCGTAACTCAGCTTCCTCTCTAAGGATCTGGTCAGTCTCCCTAACTCTGTCCGCTGCACGTTGCACCAATTCCTCCCACTGCATCCGTGGCTGTCCTTCCCACCACTTCTGCAGTTTCACTCCAGTCTTTCTGTCTCTTAAACTCCGACAAAACCAGGTGTACAACAGCCACTGTCGGTCTTCCTCCCTTCTACTCCTCACTTGCTGCAATTTTTCCTCAATTTCCCACAATGCCTCTGCAAATTCCCACACACCTTCATGTGGTTGTTGAACTCGAGTCTGTAACTGGTTTTCTAATTCCACGTAACTTAATTTTTGTCCAAATGCATTCTGCAGACATGCAAACAACTCTGAGGCAGACTTCACTTGACTGTTCCTGACCCTTGTCAATGCTGGCCTTTCCAAAAATCCACACAGGTACTTAACTACTTCCTCTCCTTGCAATCCCACCTAAATTATATTTTCTTTGGCATCCTTTACCTACTCATCCAGTTCATGGGCCTTTCGAAGCCGTCCAGAAAACTTAGGAAGGGTAGGTGCCTGCCTACTAAACACCATCCCCGGAGGCTGCTTACTATGGGCCATTTCTTGCCCTAGTTTAGACACAGCCACTACCAACTGCCTGCTGGCATTGAGAACGTCACTCACAGTATCAGATGGGCTAATGGCACCTTCATTATTTTCCTCCATCTCCATTGAGCTCACAGAACATGTGTCCTCCCCCGGTTGCACATACACAAAAGGCTCCACTCCTAACCCTCTACTGGACCCAAGCAGAAGTTGTCAATTACTAAACCCAAGAGAGTGTGAAAACTACGCTCTGCTACCAATTCTGTAATGAGCCGAAAGGCTATCCTTCCGTTACCAGGGCTCGCCTTGATTCACCACGAGCGATTTACCTTAAAAAAAAAATAATAATAAAATTAAAAAATCCTGCTAGGGTGTATATACACTATTGTTTGACACAACTTTAATGCAAACAATAAAATAACGTACAAAATAACAACACCTTCTTCTCTCTCCGCTACAAAAAAACCTTAATACTACACAAAATAAATGCACTACCTTCCTATATGTCTTCGTCACCAACAAGCCTTAACACTACACAAACTAAACTGTTTCGACAACAGAACTCCGCTGCACATCGCCTCACAATCCTATGGGTAACACTGCTCTGTCCACACAGCAAACTCCACTACGCTGACTGCAAACCGTCAGGACACCTCCACTCCTCTCCTTCAACAACTGCAAATAACTCCTGCTACAATCACTCCTCTAAGGATGCTCAATATTTCCAGATGCATTGTAAGAATAATCATAATAAGCACCAGATACCTGCTAACTAGGAATGAGCCTCCCCAACCTCGTCCATAACCAGCAGTCTCTCTCCTCCTATCACCAAGTTTCCGCGCCTAAAATCCCCGCGTCACAACAACAAAAACAACACACTCGTCTCTTCGTAGCTCTTACTTGCCAACGAGCCTTTAAGCCGCGAAATTCAAATCCTTATTATACCTTCTTACATATAGAATATGCTTTTTTAGGGATTGAAGATGAGTGAACTCATATGAGAATGAAGAGGAGGGCAAAAGGGACATGACCAAAATTTTAGTGGACGGGTAGAATGAAATAAAAGAAAAATATAACTATGTATGTGAGAGTTATAAGAAATAGGTGAGTGTTGAGTTGTTCCTGGTTACCATGCGAGGTCATAAGGCGTCAGACATAAGAAGAACATAAGAAAATAAGGAAGCTGCAAGAAGCCAGTTGACCTACACAAGACAGTTCCTGTGCACTTAATATCTACCAGACATATGAAGCTAATAATAAACAGTTTCTAAAAACTTGTATTACTGCAAAACATGTGTATGATATATATATATATATATATATATATATATATATATATATATATATATATATATATATTGACGCGAAAGGAGTATTTTATTGGTACCATATTATGGTGTATGTACTTGATATTGTGTGGGCACAGGCAGTATTTCCAAGTAATGCTTTAAAAGGGGATAACCACGACAAAAAGTTTACATACATACATCTGCATGCATTCCCTCACATCCTTACCTCAAAACATCTTAGGGAGAAAGGTTCAATACACATGTACTACACTTTATAACAGAGGGAGTCAGTTTATAGTCTGCGATAGTAGCCTACAGCATAACTTCTTTTTTTTCTATATCATTAACCGTTGGCGCAAATAGGCTTTTATGGAGGCAAAAATGGACTTGCCTCTTGCCTGTTATTTGGCGTAGATTTTTTGACTTTTTATAGTGACACCTCGAAAGTTTATGTTCTCGCTTGAATATGTTGAGAACGAAGAGAGGCTAATCGCTGCTAAAGCCTCAAATGCATATAACATTGTAAGTCCCGTCTGAGGATAGTATTGTAGCAATTTGGGTAGTCTTTGGCCTTTCGGCGGTAATACCAAATAATGACAAGTGGCCAGCGAATATTGGGGGATCGAAGCCGGGACCCTAGGTTGTCATGCCCGAATGCTGACCACTGTACCACCGTCTCCCCAAACTAGTCTAACCTTGCCACATCGGGTAAAATCTAACCACTTCTCACCACCTGAACACATCTGCTGGACGAGTTATTAGAAGTGGATCAAAATACGTATGCATTTTTTTTTATATATCATTAACCGTTGGTGCCAGTAGGCTTATGGAGGCACAGATGGCCTTGCCTCGCCTGTTACTTGGCGTAGGTTTTCCGATTCTTTTTTTTATAGTGACGCCTGAAATGTTTACGTGCGAGACTAACTGCTACTAAAGCCTCAGATGCAAATAAACATTGTAAGTCCCGTCTGAGGACAGTATGGCAGCAATTTGGGTAATCTTTGGCCAATCGGTGGTGAACCTAGGTTCGCATATCCGAGTGCTATACCACTGTACCACCACCTATTAGGAAGCTCACTCACAGCTGGTGGAGTGGTCAGCGTTCGGACATGGGAGACTAGGTTCCCGGGTTCGAATCCCCGATATCCGCTGACCACTTTTCAATATTTGATATCACCGCCGAGTGGCCAAAGACTACCCAAATTGCTGCCATACTGTCCTCAGACGGGACTTACAACGTTAATATGCATCTGAGGCTGTAGCAGTAATAAACCTCACACGTTCTCAACATATTCATGAGAGAACGTAATCATTCGAGGCGTCACTATAAGAATTTAAAAAAAACCTACACCAAATAACAGGCGAGGCAAGTCCATATTTACCTACATATGCTTACTGGTGCCAACGGTTAATGATATAGAACTTATTTACTATCTGACATCATGAGGAGTTATGATTGTTAAGGAAATATTTATCGACAGAAATTACGAGGCCTCCAAAAACACCTTCAATTTGGTGACACATCATGACACTTTATTATTACATTATCCGATCCAACAGTGGGGAGCAGTGCCGTCCAGGGATAGGATTGGTGTACAAGATAGGATTGGGTTAGTTTTTCATTCATTTACTTTCATTATGTTATCCTTTTTCGCTTTATTTTGTTTTCTTTGTATTAGTTTATATAAAGCGTGATTTCAATACGCAGTCAGATCTATAAAATGCGTAATAAGCTTATTTATTATAACTCTAGAGCACACAATGTTTCACATTTTTGTATGATGCGTGTATACATACGTTCCATAACGCATGATAATGAATGAATGATGTATAGACTCTTAAGAACAATGGGTACAATCAGGATGCACAAAGGGTACTTTTAGTGATGAAATAGTGATACGTGTTTTTGTACCTTTACAAATCTACCCTTTTTGATCCACGCAAATCTATCTTTTTTTAAAATCAAATCTACCCTTTTTTCAATTAAAATGTACATTTCTTCAATACCCCCTCCCCCCCCACCCGGCAACGGTGGATACTGGAAGTTCGCCTGGGACCAGTTCTCGCGTTGGGCGGAGGCCATGAGGGTGTACTTCAGCTGGCGATGAAACCGTTCGACCATGCCGTTGGTTTGCGGGTGGTAGCTGGAAGTCCTGTAGTGGCGGATGCCGAGAGGATGTAGCGATAACCGGCAGAGGGTGGCAGGGGGCCAACATGATCAAGAGTATGCCGAGTCACCTTGGAGACTTGACAGTCGGTGCAGGTGCGGGTCCAGAGTCTGACGTCCTCCCAGATGTATCTGTGAAGCTCAGATGCCAGGGTGAGAGAGGTCGTGAAGCTGACGGAAAGAGACAGTCAGCGTCTGTAGAGACGTCAGCGTAGAGAGCGACCTTGGTGCCTGGGAGTGTGAGATTCTTCATCCTGAGCGCCGGGTTGTGGCGGCGTAATCGAGAGATGAGGTCGTCACGGCAGCGGAAGAGGGCGTATGCTGGAGCGTTGTCTGCACCGAACTGCGTTGTTGTTGTTGTTGTTAAATGTTCTCCAGCACGGGTACAGGTGGGAACACTACGTACTGGAGAGTAGCGTAATCCACAGGCGATGAATGCACAACGCACTCATACAGTGCGCGCCGAGTAAGTAGTGTGCGCTGATATGCAGCGCAACATTTTAATCAATAATTCTACAAAAGAAAATTATAAATAAAGAGATATAATGAATACAATGAATATTGAAAAATATCATTAAAATAAAATTATAATAAAATTATAATAGTGAGGGCTTCAACCGCACGTTCTCTCTGGAGCGGGTAAAGGAAAGCCCTTTAGGGGGTGACTGCTACACTACCACTTACTCCTACAAACACTCACACTTTCCATGCACAATACCACACTAGAACAGGCTTCCTCATATTACTATATAGAACTGCACCATACACTCGTTCACATAAATACACAATCATTGATCACCCCAACAAAACACCCCAACACACACACACCCACACACACACCCCCACACACAGCCCCCCACCCCTACCCCACCCCACACACACCCCGACACCCCCCCCACCCCCCCCACACACACCACCCCCCCCACACACACCCTCCCACACACACCCCCCCCCCACACACACACACACCCCCACACACACCCCCCACACACACCACCCCCCCACACACACACATGCACGCACGCACGCACACACGCACGCACGCACACACGCACGCACACACGCACACGCACACGCACACGTACACACACACACACACACACACACACACACACACACACACACACACACACACACACACACACACACACGTGCTTCTGCCGCTGGCGCAGCCGCACGAGCGGCTGAGGAGCGCAAGCGCCAGCGCTACGCTGCCATTGCCTTACGCTGCGATTTCGCTCCCCTTGCCGTGGAAACGAGCGGAGTGTTGGGCCCGGTCTTCAACGACCTACTGCAGGACATCGGCAGGCGCGTCAGCCAGCATAGCGGAGAGATCCGAGAGACGGCATGGCTGCGGCAGCGTATCAGCCTTGCCGTGGTACGTGGTAACGCGGCAGCAATTTGTGGGCCCTTGGCCGGCAGCATACGCCCTTAGCCGCACCTCACAAAGCACTCCCGTGGGGGAGTACACCACACACACACACACACACACACACACACACACACACACACACACACACACACACACACTGGTTGAACGTCACAGCAGCCTGCGGAAAGGTAGGTGCAGCTGCCATCACACTCGGTGATGCCTAATAAAATGAAAATGGGTGGAGACAAAACCACTCACACACACCCCCACCCACCCACCCACCCCCACCCCCACCCCCACCCACCCACCCACCCACCCACCCACGCACGCACGCACGCACGCACGCACGCACGCACGCAACCCCAACCCCCCCCCCACACACACACCAACCCCCCCCCCACCCCACCCCACACACACACACACCCCCACTCACCCCCACCCCCACCCCCACCCCCCCACCCACCCCCCCCACCCACCCCCCCCACCCCCCCCCACCCACCCCCCCACCCACCCACCCCCCCCACCCACCCACCCCCCCCCACCCCCCCCACCCCCCACCCCCCCACCCCCCACCCCCCCACCCCCCCACCCCCCCCACCCCCCACCCCCCCACCCCCCACACCCACCCCCCCACCCACCCACCCCCCACCCACCCACCCCCCACCCCCCACACCCACCCCCACACCCACCCCCCCCACCCACCCCCCCCACCCACCCCCAAAATCCACCCACCCCAAAATCCACCCCCCCACACACACACCCCACACACACACACACACACACACACACACACACACACACACACACACACACACACACACACACACACACACACACACACACACACACACACACACACACACACACACCACACACACACACACACACACACACACACACACACACACACACACACACACACACACACACACACACACACACACACACACACACACACACACACACACACCACACACACACACACACACACACACACACACACACACACACACACACACACACACACACACACACACACACACACACACACACACACACACACACACACACACACACACACACACACACACACACACACACACACACACACACACACACGTGGATGGTACATCCTGGATGGGGAATATTATTTATATTCAATGAAATTACTGCCATTACACTTCTCATATATAAGTTTCATAGATGCTCGCATTGTTTACTCTAAATGTTATGCTCATATCAAATGGGAACCAGTGAAATAGACACAGACTAGAAGGACTTATACTGCAACTGTTGTCCAGGTAGAAATTTGATTCTCGTTTACGTCGGATCACGGGTGGATGCACCAATACCCCGATAACCAACAGCTGCAGCCACCCACCAGTCTGAGTTACTTTACACCATGAATCCCTTAACTACCTTTTTTAAAGTAAACCTGTTTCTCGGAAATGTTTGTCTAATCCGGATTTGAAAATGTCTATAGTTTTAGAACTAACTACTGATGCTGCGAGTCTATTCCAATGGTCAACAACTCTAACATTGACGTATGACTTACGAGCAATTGTGTTAAATTTTTGTACTTTTAATTTCATACCGTTACCTCTCGTTACTGACGCGTTATTCACTTCAAAAAGTACTTCTGGTTTGTTTTGGTCAAATTTATTTAATATTTTAAAGACTTCAATCACATCTCCCCTAATTCTTCGCTTATGGAGAGTGAACATGTCTAACTGTTTTAATCGTTCCTCATATGATAAATTACTCAATGTAGAAATAAGTTTTGTCGCTCATTTATGTACTCTTTCCAGCAAGTCTTGGTCTTTAATGTAGTTTGGTGACCAGAATTGTATCGCATATTCAAGGTGTGGCCTTACAAATGCATTATAGAGTTTTTTCATTACTTTTGGTGCTTTGTGATCAAAATTTCTTGAAATTAGCCCTAACATCATATTTGCTTTCTCACTAGCAGTTATGCACTAATCACTCATTTTTAGATTACAGTTAATGATTACACCAAGATCCTTTTCTTGTTTGACTTTATCGAGAATTTTATTGCCAATATGCATAACCTTACATATGTCTGTATTAAAAGACATTAACCATTTCTCACTCCAATCGATTAGTTTGTTTAAATCGTTCTGAATTATATCACAGTCTTCAGTGCATATTACTTTACCGCCAAGTTTTGTATCGTCTGCGAATTTTGCTACTTTTGACAAAAGATTGCCTTATAAATCACTTACATATATGATGAAGAGCGTGGGTCTCAGGACCGACCATTGAGGTACACCACTAATTACGTTTTGCCAATCAGACACTTCGCCATTTAGAACAACTCGTTGTTGTCGGTCTAAGAGCCAGTCTTCAATCCACACGCATAGATGATCTCCTATTCCATGTGCCCTCAATTTAGATATCAGCCGTTTATGAGGAACTTTATCAAATGCTTTTTAAAAATCCAAGTAAATCACATCATATGGCTCCCGGACATCCCAACTCGCGTAAACATCATTAAAGAAATCTAACAGATTAGTCAGACATGATTTATTACTACGAAATCCGTGCTGATTTTCCGTTATTAATTTATTTTTCTCGATAAACTCAACTATCTTACCCTGACGATCTTTTCAAAAAGTTTAATTAACACTGACGTTAGACTAATAGGTCGATAGTTAATAGCTTGTTTATTTTCTCCCTTCTTAAAGATGGGGGTTCTGTTTGCTCTTTTCCATGCACGATTTATTGAATAAACTTGCTATAGGAGTTTTTAGCTGCGCACAACATTCTTTAAGTAGCCGTGGTGAAATTTCCTCAGGACCAACGGGCTTATTTGGATCAACCTTTTGTAAATATTTACGAACCTCATGTGCTTGAATTTCGGTTATGATGAGCTTTTCTTCATCAGGGCCTTGAAATATATTCGACGGGGTAGGGATATCTGTTTTACCTTCCTCAGTAAAGACGCTACTGAACGTTGAATTAAGTATGGAGGCGATCTCTTTGTCATCGCTGATTTTTTTATTATTATTATCTACTAGTGGGCCTATATTATTTCTTACAGTTTTTTTGTTTCGTATATAACAATAGAACACTTTGGGATTTTTCTTGGCTTCGTGAGATATCCTTACTTCATACTCACGCTTTTTTTCCCTTATCTCTTTTTCACACGTTCTTTTAAGAACAACGTAACTGTTGAAATTTGAGGCTAACTGTGATAATTTGAATTTTTTGTAAGCCTTTCTCTTTTCTGCTAAAATTTTTTGTAAGCTGTTAGTCATCCATACTGGTTGACATATATTAATTCTTCATGGCTTATGTGGAATGTTTTCGTTAACTATCGATTTGAGATTTGCTGTGAACATCATATAAGTTTCGTTTATGCAAACATTATCTAAGCATTGATTCGAGTTTACTGATTCTATTTCCCTTCTTATGATCGCAAAAGTCGCCTTACTATAGTTAGGTACCAATAACATATTTTCTTTTGTTATAATTTGAAGGTTTAATTCGGTTCTAACGATGTTGTGATCGCTGTTCCCCAGAGATTCGCCTACTTCACACCTGTGAATAAAATCGCTGTCATTCGTGAATATTAGATCTAAGATATTATTTCCTCGAGTATGTGTCTGAACTATTTGATATAAAAAAGCCTCCTCTGTTAGTTCTAATAATCTGGTTCCTTCTCGATCGGCCGTTAAAGTTACCAGTTTACTGAGGAGTTGTTGAAATCTCCGCAAATTTTTGCATTTTTATCTTTAATGACAGATCTAATTACATCATAAAGAATTTTATCATTTTCTTCGCTTAATTTCGGAGGTCTGTATACTACGCCGATGATATATTTCTTATTGTTTTCCGTAATTTCAACATAAAGAGTGTCATATGCATCCACATTTATTTTATTGATCTTAACGACCTTCATATAGTTTTTCGCATATAATAAAACACCTCCTCCATTTTTTTGTGTACGGCATTTTTCGAATGCATTATAATCATTTGATGACACTTCCGCAATTTGATGTTTGTCGCGTGTATTTATCCACGATTCCGTTAACACAATAATGTCTAAGTTTTCGGCGGTTGCATGTATTATCAACTGATTTAGTTTCGGAATAATACTCCTTACGTTAGCGTAACAGATGTTTATTTTCTTAGACGCCTTAGGGCTATACTCGAGCCCTCTTTGAAAATTCCCCGCATCAAACCTCAAAATT
>JAPQNM010000026.1:308844-319614 GCA_029783475.1 Metacarcinus magister
GGTGATGAGCCGCACGTTGTCGCTGGGGTGTGGACCTGTAGCGCCGCTCTGGAGTCCGTGTGCACGACCACCATCGCCTCCGGGCGACGCTGAGCGTGCTCGAGGGCGTGAAGGATGGCCACCAGCTCCGTCTGGAGGGAGGAGCAGTGGTCCGACGTCCTCCACGATAGCTGTGTGCTCACGGTGATGGCCGCAGCGCCCGTCGTACCGCTCTCAGGATCCACGGAGCCGTCGGTAAAATACACCGCACTGCCCGGCCATGAGAGCTCGCTGCTGCATCTCCTGGGGGATGCAGTGGGCCTTGCTGGCTGGCAGGGGTGTGACGGTGATCTCGGCGACGGGTGGTTCCCACGGGGGCGGGGCGTGGAAGGTGGGGGCGGGGACTTTGGCCTCCCGCCACTGCCATGGCCAACTCTCCACGTAGCCGAGGATGCTGGCAGCCCGGGTGGTGTTGGCGAGTCATGGGTTGCCGCGGAGGCACTCGCTGCCCTGTGCCATGGCCATCCGGAGCCTCCGTTGCACGAGGCCCTCGGCCCTCGAGCAACATGGCAGGTCACGATGTAGTTCACCCTGGTGGCGAGGGGCACCAGGCTGGTCTCGCTCTGCATCACGCAGTCGCTGCACCACCTCGGAGCTCCCAGCATGGTCCTCATAGCGCTGTTCTGCACCACCTCCAGACGCGTCCGCTGGTTGGGGGAGAGCGAGGTGAGAACGAGCGCGCTGTAGTCCACCAGGGAGCGCACCGCCTGCACGTAGTACAGGCCCAGGACGTCATAGGTGGCCCCAGCGCCAGGCCGCGTCATGGCCCTCATCACGTTCAGCCTGGTCTGCGTCCTCTCTCTCAGGTATGTCAGCTGCGCCGCGAAGGACAACCGTGAGTCCAGCCACACTCCGAGGTACTGGTAGCAGCCAGTCCAAGCCAGTCCGATGCCCTGGACCCTCAGCTGGCCGGCCGGGTTGGCTGCTCTGATGGCCATGGCGCGGGACTTCTCAGCTGAGATTTTAAGGCCCAGCTCTTCACACTTGTCAGTGATAAGATCCAGCGCCCGCTAAGCCCCGCTGAGGTGGTTGCCTCGCCCAGTGACTACAAGGGCGAGGTCGTCCGCGTAACTGAGCAGCACGGTGCCCTCCTGGAAGGGGAGGGCAACCAGCTGCTCCATCAGCAGGTTGAAAAGGAACGGGCTGAGGATGCCGCCCTGGGGCGTCCCGTTCTCTAGCTCGCGGAAGCTGGACTTGTGGCCCTGAAATTTGACCAGGGCGCGGCGGTGCTGGAGCCAGGCGAGCAGTCTTCCTCGTACCCCCTTCCTCGCAAGGGAGGCAAGGATGGCGTGGGGCCTGGCCAGCTCGAATGCTTTCTCCAAGTCGAGGAAGACTGCGACTGAGGGGCGGTGGTTGACGCGCGTGAGGAGGGTGATGATGCTGTCCGCCGTGCTTAAGCCGCGCGTGAAGCCAAACACGTGGGGGTGGAGGGCACCCACGCGCCACTGCAGGCGGGACAACACCATCCTCTCGGCAGTTTTGGCGGCACAGTTGGTGAGGGAATTGATTTTGTTTTTTAAGGTTTATTGTACATATATACAGTTAATATGTTATAAATATATATACAGTACAATGCGGGCATCTGTCCGCCAGTGAGGAGTGTCCTTTCCCGCTCTAAGGTTCAAGTGGTGGTGTGTCGCGGTTGCGGCAGGTGTGGTCAGCGGGGGGGGAGGTGCTGCTCTGAGCACCCCCAGGAGCCGGTCACGAGGGGTGTGTCTGACCAGGTGGGCAGCTTTCACCTCGCGACTGCTCAAGAGACCCCCGCCGGCAGGCTGGGCGGCTGCAGCTGGCACCGGTCTGAGGCGGGCGGTGGCGGGGCAGGACAGGAGGTAGTGCACCAAGGGAAGACGGCTGTGCCTCCCGCAGTGGGCACACTCCTGTCCCTCAAAGTCCTCACTCAGCTGCTCCCGGGTGGAGTACGCCAGCCTAACACGCTGTAACAGCACGCCGTCCTCCCTGGGCTGCTGCAGGGCGGCGCCGAGGGGTTGGTAGTCGGTGGCGACGGCATACCAGGCCGCCTGCCTCTTGCTGGCCTCCAACTCCCGGTGTCGCTGGTGGGTGTGTTGGGCCCCGGCTCGCCTCGCACGCTCCTTCACCTGTCGTCGGCTGGGCGGCACATGCTTGGTGATGGTGGGTCCTGCGGCAGCTCGTTTGGCGGCTTGGTCAGCCGCCTCATTACCACGTATCCCCACGTGGCTAGGGATCCAGTGCAGCCTGGCCCGCCTCCCCTGCGTGACCAGACTCTGCAGGCTGCCCAGGATGGAGGTGATGAGCCGCACGTTGTCGCTGGGGTGTGGCTGTTGCAGGACCTGTAGCGCCGCTCTGGAGTCCGTGTGCACGACCACCTTCGCCTCCGGGCGACGCTGAGCGTGCTCGAGGGCGTGAAGGATGGCCACCAGCTCCGTCTGGAGGGAGGAGCAGTGGTCCGACGTCCTCCACGACAGCTGTGTGCCCACGGTGATTGTCGCAGCGCCCGTCGTGCCGCTCTCAGGATCCACGGAGCCGTCGGTAAAATACACCCCACTGCCCGGCTCCGTGACCTCCTCCATGGCCATGAGAGCTCGCTGCTGCATCTCCTGGGGGATGCAGTGGGCCTTGCTGGGTGGCAGGGGTGTGACGGTGATCTCGGCGACGGGTGGTTCCCATGGGGGCGGGGCGTGGAAGGTGGCGGCGGGGACATCGGCCTCCTGCCACTGCCATGGCCAACTCTCCACGTAGTCGAGGATGAGAGGGAATTGAGAAAATATAGAGTATATATATAAAATAAAGAATTTCAACAACAAATAAAAATAATTGTATATGCGCACTGTCTAAGGACAGTGCGCGCCAAGTTGATGATGTGCGCTGGTCTGCAGCGCAATCAAATGATTAATACTATTATTAAAAGAAAAACATAAATAAAGAACATATATTGGGTACAATGAATATTGAAAAATATAATAAAAATAAAGTTACAATAGTTTGTGGTGAAGCAGCACATTCTCACCAGAGATGCTAACAGCATGTTCTCTAAAAAGTAGGGGAGACTGCTACAATGCTACGTCACTGGACAGGGCGGGGCGGATGGAAAAGTGATGTAAATTAAGGAAATATGCCACCAGGGCGGGGACGGGTCCCTCGACCCCGGTGATACTCACCTGTCGTGATACTGTGACAACGGCTTCCTAGCGGAGCAACTAACCCGGTTTCAAGAACAGCTCGTCGTAGCCCCATCGGCCACTTCTGCATCGGAACCCCATGGTTCAGTTTCAAGAAGACATTTTTGGCCGTGGAGCGCGCGACGTGGGATGGTGTATGGAGAGAATTTCATGGTGCAGCTACCCCCGTGCGACGAGGCACTCCATGGCTTAATTTACGGACAAATAGAGCATCTTTGGGCATGAAATCGTAATAGGTACACTCTAAAACGATTTTGCAGATTCATATCCTCAAATCTACTTGATTTTTTAACTCGTAAGCAAATAATTAATGATTTTCAGTATCAGAATTGTGATCCCGTTACAAACGCATTGACACACTCCATGGTACACCCCACGGCTGCCTGCAGACAGATTTCCTGCTGGCATCTTATTTAACATTTCGGCGACGATTCAAGGCTCTTTGGAGAAAAAAGTAAGTTTTCAACTTTACCTAGCGATAGAAACTTGTGGTTAGAATAGATTTAGTGAGCCATCGTGTAGAAATGGTGCATAAATTTAAAGTAGGGAGGTGCTTAAATACAGGCCGCCCTGGCCCGTCCTCTTACTTCATGCATTATTATCGTTAAATTTCATTTGTAATGAGTCAAAAGTATGTTTTTGGCCCAATCAAATGAAACAGTATGAGAAAAGGAAACCATAGTGAAAATATCAGTGCATATATAAGCAGGGAAATGTTTAAAACTTTGTTAACTAATTGTGAGGAATAATGGTCCCAATGTTTTCATTGAATATCCCCAAAAACTATGGAAACCTGTTGTTTGCTTTGAAACACCTTTCATAAAAGTAGACTAGGCTGAGTAAGTGAATGTTGTCTTTCTGTGTGAGGGGACTGACGGTTAATGAGGTTAGGTTAGGTTATTGAAGTTAGGTTAGGTTAGGTAAACAGAGAACATACAATTGTTGGCAATCAAATTAAACAATGTGGGAAAAGGAAACCATAGTGAAAATATCAGTGCATATATAAGCAGGGAAATGTTTAAAACTTTGTTAACTAATTGTGAGAAATAATGGTCCCAATGTTTTCATTGAATATCCCCAAAAAACTATGGAAACCTGTTGTTTGCTTTGAAACATCTTTTATAAAAGTAGACTAGGCTGAGTAAGTGAATGTTGTCTTTTTTGGTGTGTGAGGAGACTGACGGTTAATGAGGTTAGTGTTACGGGTTCTTTTTAACTCCTTTTCTGTGGACTCGTTACGATAAATCTGTAGGATAATTACAAGCCTTCCGACACCAACCTCTTTTCACTCACCTTCGGGAAGCTCTGTATCGCCTAAGTTTTAAATCTAATGTACCCAGAGTGTTTGGCAAATTAAACAAGTAAGACAAGCTTCTTTAGTTTATTTAAATAAGCTTCCCCTGAAACGGAAAGATTATTAAAGACTCTCACACCATTCACTCGCTAACCTGGCTATAAAGAACTTAATTGTAAACCTTAAGATTCCTTACTGTACTCACGACCTTCCTACTCTCGAGGAAGTAGTGTGTGCAGGCGTGCACGTGGGTCCAGCGGGCGTGGGCGGCGTCCGTGGATGTGACGGGCGTGGGTTGAGGGGACACACGTGGTATCCATATACACGTCTCCTTCTGTCCCCCCACACGCTGTTTCTGCAAAGAAACTCCACCACAGACTCCAGGGGGCAGGACAAACCAGACTCCACCTTAGACTCCACCTTAGACTCAGCCTCTCCACTCAAGCTCCACTAAGCCTCTCCACCACACTTCTCTCGACTCCACCTTAGACTCAGCCTCTCCACTCAAGCTCCACTAAGCCTCTCCACCACACTTCTCTTTCTCCACCGCCAGGTTTCTCTCAAGAAACTCCACGTAAACCCTCGCTCCATCTCTGCAAATCCCAGTCCACCTGACGATGATATACAGGGCAAAGCGAGAAATATATACGTGGAAAAAGACTCCAACCCCAACCTTAGACCTAACTCCACCTCTGCAGTAGCCAGACTCAGCCTCTCCACTTAAGCTCCACTAAGCCTCTCCACCACACTTCTCTCTCGTGGGCGGCGTCTGTGGATGTGGCGGGCGTGGGTTGAGGGGGCACACGTGGTATCCATATACACGTCTCCTTCTGTCCTCCCACACGCTGTTTCTGCAAAGAAACTCCACCACAGACTCCAAGGGGCAGGACAAACCAGACTCCACCTTAGACTCCACCCTAGACTCAGCCTCTCCATTCAAGCTCCACTAGCTAGCTCATAGACCACGTGGCGTCCACCTTGGACCTCTCCACACAGCTAGACTCAGCCTCTCCACTCAAGCTCCACTAGCTAACTCATAGACCACGTGGCGTCCACCTTGGACCTCTCCACACAGCTAGACTCAGCCTCTCCACTCAGAGACAACTCCACTTAGCTAGCTCAGAGAAACTCCACCTAGAGACGACTCCACTTCACTAGCTCAGCCTCCACGTGGCGTCCACCTTGGACCTCTCCACACAGCTAGACTCAGCCTCTCCACTCAGAGACAACTCCACTTACTCTCCGCGTAGACTCCTCCACTTACCTCCACTCCACTTCACTTACCACCAGTTTCTTCTCAAAGAAACTTCACGCAATCCCTCGCGTCACCAATCAACTGCAGTCCACCAGACTATGCAAGATTGCAATGGCGACGCGAGAAACAACGTGGAAAAAGAGATTCACCCCCAACCTGACCTCTCTCCGCCGCGACCCCACCAAGACTGACTCACCATTCAGCCGGGGTCAGCACGGGTCGCTGCTACCCCGCCCGGGTCATTGACATGCCACACGCCGCCACACGGCGTCATTCTGGTTGTGTTAATTTGTAATACACAACCCCAATTTAACATGCGCGTAAATGTTAAATATCATGCAGCCATCCCTACAATTAAGTAGTCCTGCTTGCATGCAGAAAATGTCTCCCAGCCTGATAATACCCCCCCCATGGATATAATGTAATTTGGGTTCTACCCTCGCTCCTTGTCTAGAATCCTGCATTCTTATTGGTAGCGGCACAGGACCTACGTGTGACGTCAAAAAGGAATATTCCACTTAACAAAGCGTCCCCAGCCGTGTCACGTAGACACCCAAGAAATTTTCCAGGACCCCACATTCCTTAACCATGACGTAGCTCTCCTCTGTCACGTAGGCCCAAAAATTCCACCCATGACAGTTAGGTTACATAGGTATGGTAGCCGTACGAATAGGGGATGACTACGGGGTAGGGCTGCCGTATCTGTAAGCATTTCGTAAAAAAATAACAGTTGTTGCCAGTCCATATAAAGAGAAGATACATTTTACATGTTCTGACTGAAGGCTATCACCAAAATAGAATAGATTAGTGCCATATACTGACCCATTGATAGGTCTATAGCACTTTACAGTCATACAGGGCATTTAAAACTCTTAGCGAACTTTGTACCCAAATAAAAATAAAAAATAAATATATATATATATATATATATATATATATATATATATATATATATATATATATGTGTGTGTGTGTGTGTGTGCTGTACTTTGCATGACATGCTGTGCTTAAGGTAAGTGAATTCTGTCAATGTGCGCGGATTGTTTAGATCTGCGTACACTGACAGAATACAGAATACAATATACGGTCGCCAAGAACATTCGCCGATGTGATATAATTATCGCTTTTGTCTTTTTTTTATCGTATATGGCGAAAATGGCGAGCGCCAGCGCGAGCCCTGAACTTATGTTATTGTAGATATTGATTGCTCTAATTAAAATGTGTTTTCTGCAGCATGGACAACGTTGCAGTCATCGATCAAGTTCTCAACGTTATTGATGTGGGTGCAGTCCTTCAGCCTCAACATCCTAGATGCAGGCGACTTATCTTCCGGCAGAGGATAGATCCCTTTGATGAGTGCACCGATGAAGAGTTCATTGAAAGGTTTCGCCTCACGAAGGATTGTGTGACAAACCTTCTCAATGAACTACGTCGGCACCTTCCCACCTCAATAAACAGAAGGGGTAAGAGCATATATACCAATCAATATGTATATGTCATCCAAAATCTTTAAACCAGTTTATAAAAAGTATATCTGATTTGAATATGGCTGCTATCTCCTGATCAAAACTAGAATTTTCAATTTTAGACATAGATAGTAGCTATGTCATATTAAAAACTTCACTGATGGCTACAGATTGCAATGTGGCTCCTATGAGTTTCTCAGAGTATTTATCACACATTTTGTATTTTACCGTAGATATGAAGAGCCCGAACAGCAGGTATCACTAGCATTAGTATTCAAAATGGCAGGCAGTGATGTGGACTTACATAAACTCATATACTTTTTAGGTTCATTCCATATAAGGATGCAATGATTATAATTAGATTTGGTACACCAAAAATTTATGTAAATTTTTTTTCTGGCAGGTCTCCGTATCACTCCAAGACTGCAATTGTTAGCTGCTCTTCGTTACCTAGCAACAGGTGACATGCAGCTAACAATTGCAGACACAGCAGATATGTCCAAGGCCAGTGTGTGTCGGTGTGTGAGGAGGGTAACCTGTGCCATGACCAAAATAGCTTCAAGGCATATAAGGTTTCCTACCCCAGCAGAAGAGCATCTTGAGATGCAGGCCTTTTCAACTATAGCGCAGATGCTGGGCTGCATTGGCTGTATTGATGGTACTCTGATACCCATCAGGAGCCCTGGCGGAGATGAAGCCGAGCTGTATCGTTGTTGCAAAGACTTCTTTGGGCTTAATGTGAGGAACTGCACCTGCCTCGTCTTCCCCTAATTAGTGGTTGAACTACCACTCTCGTCTGCCGGCGCTTGTTCACCACCTTTCCCCGCCACTACCCCACCCCCTTGTCCAGGGGTAGGGGGGTAGTCTAACCGAGCCAAGCTCCACGCCACCGGCTTGGAGAAGGACAGAACGCCTCAGCTCTCACACCTGACAACACCTCACCACCTGCTGCTGGTTCTCAACATTTCCGAAGGCATTTCTGGAGACTTGGGCTCCCTTCCAGTGTGTCCTTCAACTGTACCTACACCATTCGACCCTTCCTGCTGTCTAAGGAGCAATCTACGTTGCCGAGTTTTGCTGTCACGCATCTCACCCTCAAAACAGCTGTACAGGGAGTTATTTGGGTGTCATACCCCTGCTCTGGTAATTGTTTACGAGCAGTTCGTCGTTGGTGATTTATTTTGGCTTCTAGCCTATTGTTTGCTATGTGTGTGTGTGTAAATATATTCGGGGTATCATACTCCATGATTTTTCTTCCCCACAACTCTATAAAAAGATAATATTAATTGGTAGTCACCTCGGCCCTGACACTTAACGTTATGGCCGTGTGTAATGCCTCCCTTGTTTTTACTACTCTTGTGGTGAACTGGGGAGGTAGTGCACATTACTCTAGAATTTTTAATTCATCTCGTCTCTGCCAGGCTCTCCAAGATGGACAGTACCGAGGCTTTCTGCTGGGAGATAGTGCCTATCCACTGCGAAGCTACCTCCTCACTCCTTATGGCAACCCAAATACCCCACACCAACATCGCTTCAATGTAGCACAAGTCACAACTCGAAATTGCATTAAGCGAGCCTTTGGAGTGCTGAAGAGGAGATTTGCTGTCCTCTCAAAGACTATTAGGACTGATGTAGGGACAGCAAATAATACCATTACGTCAGCTGCTGTCCTCCATAACATTGCAATTCGAAATGAATTGCCTTTGGAGGAAAGCCCTGATAATGTGGAGGAGAACCACTACCAAGGCATTCCTGAGCCAGACTATTGGGACAATGTGGTGGGAGGACAAACTAGGAGGTCTGAAATTGCCAATAGATTATTTCCATAAGCACCTGGTGTCCTGTGGACCTTCATCCCTCGCCTCTGTCTTCCCTTGTTTAAATCCCCGTCCCTCATTGTCTGTTTTTAGTGACATGTTTCGTTGTTCATTGTGAGTGTGAGGTCATGGGCATTTTACAGTGAGCTATATCACACCATGCTATACTACACCACACCACAAGCGACCACCACCACATCACACCACACCACACCACCCTACGCACTTCCCCTTTCCTTTCTTTTCCAGGTGGCGGCGGTGGTGGCAGCTACTAATGCCTCAGAATACCTGGACACTGAAGCCATCAAGAAGACAGTGCTGCCGCGGACGAAGGCGATCTACGAGAAGTCTCCAAAGGACGTGTCTCTTTGCCTGACGGTGCTCGGCTGCATAGAGAAGATCCTCGACAAGCTGGAGCGGTCGGCGATCATCGACGACTTGTTGCCGATCCTCGCCGACGTGAAGCTGCAAGACGCCGACGTGACTGTCAAGGTTGTAAGTACGTAACCTTCCGCTCTTTTGTTCTCGTTGTGTGTGTGTGTGTGTGTGTGTGTGTGTGTGTGTGTGTGTGTGTGTGTGTGTGTGTGTGTGTGTGTGTGTGTGTGTGTTTGTGTGTTTCCATGTCTTCACCTTGTTTGTTATTTCTTTATCATATTTTCCATCTTGTCTGTCTCTTTATTTTCGGTGTTATTATTTTCTTCCTCCTCCTCCTCCTCCTCCTCCTCCTCCTCCTCCTCCTCCTCCTCTCCTCTTCCTCCTCCTCCTCGTCCCCTTCAATTTTTTTCTTTTTGCCTTTCTATACTTGTCTATTTCTATTATTTATTGATTGCTCTTTGTTTCACCTTCGCCATTCTTCCATCCCTCTCTTCCCCTCCTCCTATTCCTCTTCTTTTTTTTGTTCTTCCTTCCACCCTCCGTCATTTTTCTTGTGTTATCTTATTTTTATCTCTTCCCCTCGCTTCCATTTTCCTCCGTGCATTCCTCTCTCCTCTCTTTCTCTATTTATCATCTTTTTTCCTTTCTCCT
This sequence comes from Metacarcinus magister, assembly GCA_029783475.1. Classification (NCBI taxonomy): domain Eukaryota; kingdom Metazoa; phylum Arthropoda; class Malacostraca; order Decapoda; family Cancridae; genus Metacarcinus; species Metacarcinus magister. The sequence continues at coordinate 318,900 of JAPQNM010000026.1, forward strand.
CTCTTTCTTCCACCTTCCTTCTCTCCAATCTCGGTCTCTTTTATGATTTCTCTCTCCCTCCCGCTTGCAAGACTCTCTCTCTCTCTCTCTCTCTCTCTCTCTCTCTCTCTCTCTCTCTCTCTCTCTCTCTCTCTCTCTCTCTCTCTCTCTCTCTCTCTCTCTCTCTCTCTCTCTCTCTCTCTCTCTCTCTCTCTCTCTCTCTCATTTCTTTTCATGTTCATTTGTCTACATATCATCTTTCCTTTCATTCACGTCTTTTACTTCTTCCATTAGGCCTGTTGTTGTTTGTTCTTCCTCCCTCCCTCCCTCACTCCCTCCCCCCCCACCCTGAAGCCACTGAGCCCAAGTCATCACAAATAAACTTTACATTTTTCCTTGTAGATTTCCGACAGGGCATTGCTTTCCCCCTTCCTCTCACTCTCTCTCTCTCTCTCTCTCTCTCTCTCTCTCTCTCTCTCTCTCTCTCTCTCTCTCTCTCTCTCTCTCTCTCTCTCTCTCTCTCTCTCTCTCTCTCTCTCTCTCTCTCTCTCTCTCTCTCTCTCTCTCTCTCTCTCTCTCTCTCTCTCTCTCTCTCTCTCTCTCTCTCTCTCTCTCTCTCTCTCTCTCCTCTCTCTCTCTCTCTCCTCTCTCTCTCTCTCTCTCTCTCTCTCTCTCTCTCTCTCTCTCTCTCTCTCTCTCTCTCCTCTCTCTCTCTCTCTCTCTCTCTCTCTCTCTC
>JAPQNM010000026.1:319714-329731 GCA_029783475.1 Metacarcinus magister
AGGTAGGGCGGTGGAGCAAGCGACCACGTCGTGGATCAATCAGCAGGTCGTGGGCAGCGAGAAAATCCACGCCCAGGATAGGACCACCTCAGCCAACACGAAGGACCAGACGAAGGGCGAGGCAGGAGGAGAGTCCTAGTACCGTACGTGACTATAGCGGTATTGTTGGCGGCCAGGAGGTCGTATGTGGTACGGAGCGAGGCCTCACGTTTTGTAGGTGTGGGCGGCACAACACTTATTTCTGCCTCCGAATCCACTGATCCCATCTAAGGCCTTCTTCCTTGATGAAACTATCAATCAACTTGAACAGATCTTCACCTGTTGTTGTCGTCTCCAGTCGTTTACAGAACAGGAAGTTCTCTTCAATGTCACTCTTCCCTTGGTACTGTTCATATATCAAGAGCTGAGCATCGTCACTGACGTCGGTTGACTCATCCAACTGCAAGCTGAATTTTCCGCTCTCCTTGATGGCAGCCACTACCTGTTCTTTGATGTCTCCCGACATCTCTTGAATTCGTCGGTTAATTGTGTTGTCTGACAGTGGAATAATTTCATTTTTTTTCACTGCAGCATCTCCGATAATGGTACGAACCATATCAAGAGCTGCTGGCTTTACCAACTTTTCCCCAATTGTGTGTGGCTGCATTCACTTAGCAATTCTTTTTGCAACGAGATAGGATGCAAGTGTTGCTTGTTGAACAGAATACACTCCTGTGTGCATAGGGTTGTCTAACCGCTGACGCTTCAGTTGTTCTTCTTTCCTCTTGAAATACTCACGATTTTTCCCCGCCAGAGTTGGCTGTTTTCCCTGGAGATGATGCTTGAGCTTATTTTCTTTAAGCGACTCGTGGCTGAGCACTTCCCCACATACAACGCATTGAGGTTTTTCGACCCCATGATCGATGAGACACGTAAACCCAGTGCCAAGGAATTCTTCTTTGTACACCCGCTTTCTGGACATCACTGAAGAATCTGAAATTAAATTTATAATTGTTCAATTATGAATCAGACAAAAGATGTTGTTTGGTACAGTCCGCCAAGAACGGGGGGAGGGGGGGCGGGGGGAAGGCGCCAAGGAGAGAGTAGAGGAGGGGGACAAGGTAAGAGAAGGATGGTAGGGAGAATAGGAAAGAGGGGGGACGGAGACAAGGAAAGATGACGGGGAGGAGTAAAAGAAGAGGGTAGGGGCAAGAAAAGAGAAGGGGAAGCAGGGAAACAAAACGAAGAAATCACTCACACCATCACTTACTCACACTCACTCACTTACTTGCCCCTCTCGCTCTCTAAATATGGTGGGCGGTACCATTTGGTTTTAGAAGCCTCAATTATGAACACTGTGGATAGTCTATCATCCACTGACATACTGTGGTGCAATACTTCGTCGGCAAGGGAAATACTCAGTTTCTATTGTCAGCACACCACTTTTTCATGAGTAATTAAGAATTTTAAAGAAACAAAGACTGAGTGCAACCTATGCAGCACATTTGAAATCGCTATACAGGTACAAATGCATCAACTTACCGACATAAGACGAACAAATTGCAGACAGTGTTTCCCGCTGCGACAGTACAGCTGGAGTGGCGGCCTGGTGCAAGGTCTATACATACAAGGTGAGTATAGGGGAGGGATAGGGGGTGTAGCTGTGACGTTTTGTAGAGTATTGATAACAGAAAATGAATGTTTGAACAGAGACTACAGTAGAATGCCAACTTTTTAAAGTATTTAGTTATTACATTAATTATTTGTTTCCACCCAAAATGTAATGTTATAGGGTGATTTTCTATTATTGTGAAGACTCTATAATACATTGGTTAACGCCGCGGGACCGGGGACAGGCAGAACGCCTCGGCTCTCTCACCTGACAACACCTCACCACCTGCTGCTGGTTCTCAACATTCCTGGAGGCACTTCTGGAGACTTGGGCTCCCTTCCAGTGTGCCCTTCAACTGTACCTACACCATTCGACCCTCCCTGCTGCCTGAGGTGCTATTTACGTTGCCGAGTGTTGCTGCCGCGCATCTTACCCTCCAGAAAGCTGTTCAGGAAGTTATTGGGTGCCATACCCCTGCTCTGGTAATTGTTTACGAGCAGATCGTCGTTGGTGATTTGTTTTGGCTGTTAGCCTGCTGATTGCTATTATTATGTGTGTAAATATATAGTCGGGGTATCATACTCCATGACTTTTCTTCCCCACAATTCACTAGAATCATAATATTAATTGGTAGTCACCTCGGCCCTGACATTTGTAAATATTAGATATATAAAAAGAAACCAAAGTTGGCACAATTTTTAAAGTACTCTCAAAATATGAACAAATGCCGCCTGACTAATTATGAGAATGTGATTTATTATTACAAACAGTGTTTGGGTTGAGACCAATGCTTGACTACAAGACATACCCGCACACCATATAACCACCAACATTCCTAGCACAATGAGACTGATACAATAATGTCTTGTCACATGACTCTGAAACCAAACCTTAGAATTAAACTGAATCATTTGTTGAAGCGTTTGCTGAACAGAACATAAATACACTTACATCTAGGAACATGTTAATATGGCACATTATCATGCGTTACTCCTATTCTGTAATCATTATCACATTAATTAATAAACATTACCATCATGAAAATCTATAAAAACATAAATTACCAACATATAAATAAAAGGCATTATTATAACTACGAATCAACTTGAACAATGAAAAGTGAGAATCCACACACATTCTTATAATTCAAGTACTTTTTTTTATTCTATTATATATATATATATATATATATATATATATATATATATATATATATATATATATATATATATATATAAATATATATATATATATATTTATACATATTCCTTTATTTTGTTTTAGATTTACTTCTTTAGATATATGATCTTCTTTTTAGATTCACTGAAAATGGAGAAATGAAACTCCGAAACGTTTGACAATAAAAATGTTCGTCACAGCATTGGTGCTATTATTCATCATAAGGCTAAGATTCCCAAGAGGATTACCCATCACCAAAATATTACAAAGAAGTATATATATATATATATATATATATATATATATATATATATATATATATATATATATTACAATTGCTGATAATTAAATGATGACAAAGATGATAATGTTGGTGAGACAATGATCAGCTGATGACACCCTACATGGTGATTTGTAGGGTGTAGGTGTGTGTGTGTGTGTGTGTGTGGTGATGTATAGGGTGTAGGTGTGTGTGGTGATGTGTAGGTGTGTGTGTGTGTGTGTGTGGTGATGTGTGTGTGTGTGTGTGTGTGTGTGTGTGTGTGTGTGTGTGTGTGTGTGTGTGTGTGTGTGTGTGTGTGTGTGGTGATGTGTAGGTGTGTGTGTGTGTGTGTGTGTGTGTGTGGGTGTGGTGATGTGTGTGTGTGTGTGTGTGTGTGTGTGTGTGTGTGTGTGTGTGTGTGTGTGTGTGTGTGGTGATGTGTGTGTGTGTGTGGTGATGTGTGTGTGGTGATGTGTGTGTGGTGATGTGTGTGTGTGTGTGTGTGTGTGTGTGTGTGTGTGTGTGTGTGTTGTGATGTGTGTGTGTGTGTGTGTGTGTGTGTGTGTGTGTGTGTGTGTGTGTGTGTGTGTGTGTGTGTGTGTGTGTGGTGATGTGTGTGTGTGTGTGTGTGTGTGTGTGTGTGTGTGTGTGTGTGTGTGTGTGTATGTGGTGATGTGTAGGGTGTAGGTGTGTGTGTGTGTGTGTGTGTGTGTGGCGATGTGTAGGGTGTAGAGGTGTGTGGTGATGTACACAGGAGTACAAAGGAAGAACAGACATCAACATTCCTACTGGACCTAACGACGCTGTCTGTTTAGCTACACAACTACTATAATATCTACTTGATAGAGACAAAAGGACAGCAAAGTGGAAGTGTGTAGGTGTGTGTGGTGATGTGAGACAGTCTTTCTCAGGCTGGTGTTTCCCGCTCAAATCTGTCATCAGCTGATCATTGTCTCAACAACATTATCATCTTTGCGATTGTTTCATTATCAGTAATGAAAGAGAACCTGTGTCAAAGTTTATATTACATTCCCTCTTTTAACTGTATTTCAGTATAATATGATAAAGGGAGGCGTGTGTGGCATTATTACACTTGGTGCAATGCAATACTTTATTACGCTCACCAAGTCTCGCGGCTCAAGGTGAAGAACATCAACCTTGGCTTCATATCATCACCAAACTCATAACATTTGTTACGTCTTCTTAGATGTTTTGAAGAAAAAGTTAAATACAACATAATATATTGTTTTAAATTAGTTATTGTATATCAGTTAACTATTTATTAAAAATGAATGCACGGATTCACACAGCAACAACTACTATTACTACTACTACTAGTACTAGTACTAGTATTACTACTACTACTTCTACTTCTACTTCTACTACTACTACTACTTCTACTTCTACTTCTACTTCTACTTCTTCTACTACTACTACTACTACTACTACTATTACTACTACTACTACTGTAGTAGTACTACTACTACTGTAGTACTACTACTACTACTGTAGTACTACTACTACTACTGTAGTACTACTACTACTACTGTAGTACTACTTCTACTGTAGTACTACTACTACTACTGTAGTACTACTACTACTACTGTACTACTACTACTACTACTACTACTACTACTACTACTACTACTATAGTAGTAGTACTACTACTACTTCTACTACTATTTCTTCTTCTACTACTACTACTTCTACCACTACTACTTCTACTACTACTTCTTCTTCTACTACTACTACTACCACTACTACTACTACTACCACTACTACTACTACTACTACTACTACCACTACCACTACTACTACTACTACTACTACTACTACTACTACTGCTGCTACTACTACTACTGGTACTGTAGCGTAGGTACTGTACCGTAGGCCGTAGCATATATAGAGTTAATCAGTGGGTTCAATGTGATGTTGTGTAATGTTGGATGTGATGTTGTGTGATGTTGAATGTGATGTTGTGTGATGTTGAAAGTGGTGGTATGTGATGTTTAATGTGATGTTGTGTTGTGAAGTTTTAAGCCACTCATCTAGAACCTCAAACAGTAGCAGTTAACATGATCTTCCTGATCTGAAACCATACTGAGTGTCTGATAAAAGTTGTTTTTTTTTTGCAAGGTGGGCCATAATTATTTCCCTTAACATGTGTTCCATTATCTTGCAAATAACTGAGGTAAGACTAACAGGCCTGTAATTTCCTGGTTCTGCATGACTCCCCTTTTTTAAATGTGTGTTGTGGTTGGAGCAATGGTCGTCATCAGTTCTTGTATGGGTCGTTGCTCCTGAGGTAGACCAGCATGGCAACGTGCAGGAAGTCGTACTGATCCTGTGTGTGCAAAACAAGGAACACTAAATCATCAGCTGTTCACTCACTGCACACTAGCACAAGACGAAGCCACAAGAAGGGATGTCAGTAATGATAATAATGATGATAATAATAATAATAATAATAATAATAATCATAATTTCCGTTAAAATAGTCACTGTTAACAAAGATGACGACGCAGACGCAGACGCGAGACACTTTCTAACTTGTTTATTTCACCAGACCAACAACAAGAGTGTGCATCCATTTTCCTGTCTATACATACATGTATCTCCATGAACAAGCCTCTGTTTATGACTATTAATACACTTGTAAATCAGTACTTCCCCGCCCTCATACTCTACCTGTTGTTTGCCTCGAATAAAGTTCAACAAAGTACTGCTCACACTCACAAGGTTCACGACAAATTGAGGTCTGTCTTGCTGGATACTCGCCACCGAGCGGTAGATGTCCACCTCTTGGAGCACCTTAGCGCGAGACACAGCCAGCAGGAGTCCCGTCACCACGCCACAGCCAGTCACACCGTCCCTGTAACAGTATACACACCACCTGCATGCCCCCTCCAGGCCACACACACACACACACACACACACACACACACACACACACACACACACACACACACACATACACACACAAACACACACACAGACACAGTCACACCGTCCCTGCAACAGTAAACACACCACCTGCACGCCCCCTCCAGGCCACACGCGCGCACACACACACACACACACACACACACACACACACACACACACACACACACACACACACACACACACACACACACATATATATATATATATACTAATTCCTCGTTATATCGCGGTTAACTATTCGCGGTCCCGGTATTATTTTTTATATCGCGTATATTTTCGCCATTTCGCGGCATTCCGCAGCATTGTTTATGAGTTTAAATCTTGCGCGTCACAATAGAATAGCCGTACGTACTGATTCAGCCAATCAGAGCGTCGGTATTATTTTCTCGGCCGCTGTTGTGTTCAAGGACCTGATTTCACAGTTGCTTCTTATAGTTGTGATCGTTACCAATGAGCAGTGATCTCCACCACCATCAACAAACCCGATTTCACAGTCATCTTTCGCGGTGTTGTTTGTTTGTATCAATACCCGAAATTGGAACCTTTAGTAACGCAGGCTTGGGAGCTGGGGGACCTCCCCAACGGAGCTTAACAAAGCAATTTTTTAGCAAAAAAATCAATTTGTTATCCCCATATAGTTATATTATTTCCTGAAATATATGTGAAAAATGATTTAACAATACGGCAACATGTTGTAGGAGTATGATGATATGAAAATTTTTGAGAAAAATGTGGATGGCGGCGTGAACGCATCAGTCAACGAGGGAGAGAAAAAGATAAGTTTTTGGAAAACAGTATCCTCTTATTTTCAAGACAAAATTATATATTATATGATATTATTATATTATTATGTGATATTATATGATATATTATATTATATGATGGATATCGATGTGTTTTGAATTAATATGATAACCATATCTCGGCAAAATGATCAAACCAAAAATAAATCAAACCTAACCATACCTAACGTCCTAACCGGGGGTGTCGCCCGCTGGACCCACTAATCATTTAAATTTTAATATTACGGTTATTTCTTAATTTGCTTACCTAGTTCAACTATCTAAATACTCAGAAAGATAAAAGATCTACACAATGAAATAGGTAAGGATGGCTGGAGGATGCTATTTACCGAAATACTGTGACAAATAGTAGTTGGGTTGATTTATTAATGTGGCAGTTATATCAGCGTCAGGAAACCAGTGCAGGTTGTGAACAACCTTCAAGGTAAAAGTTATTCATTGCTCTTGCTCTCTCCCAATATCTTTTATGTATTTAAATGTGTTTTTATTATTTTAAAAGTGTGTTTAAAGACCTTAAAAAGCTTTTAAAAGTACCGTAAAAGTTATTAAAAGCATGCCTAGGGTGTATTTAAATAGGGTATTTCTATTTTGCGGATTTTCACTTATCGCAGGAGGGTCTGGAACGTATCCCCCGCGATGGAGGGGCCACTAGTGTGTGTATATATATATATATATATATATATATATATATATATATATATATATATATATATATATAAATATATATATATATATATATATATATATATATATATATATATATATATATACGACGGGAGATTCTCAGTCTCTGTCGTAATTCATGCACACAGGCTGTAAGCAGCCTCACATAACCCACCACGGCTCCACTCACGCCGTGGTTAGTACCGTGGCTATACACACCCTCCCGGTACTACCCCCTTAGGGTCTCAAGCCACTAGGTATTAACCGTGCTGCGCCGCTCTGGGTCGCACACGTACCACACTCCCTCACCCTTCTGTGAAACGCCAAGATAACACCCCCTTCAAGGTGTTCAGGGCCACAAAGCCTAACTACTAGGCTTCACTTAGAGGTCGCCACTCTGTCACTACACGGAGAAAATACACACATACACGCACGTCCACTACTGGCCGTTACACAACAGTTAACACACCCAAGCTCAGATACTCTAGCTGGGAAGGATAAGTAAGTACGTTCTCGAGATTACCGTCCCTAACACATGTGAGTAACCGAGGGCGGGGTTATACCCCTGGGGGACATTCCACCCTTAGCGTAGGCATCCACCCACTGTCCAGCCCTGGAATATAAAACTCCCTGAATTCAGTGAGAGCTCTTAGTCTCCCCAGACGACCTAACCACGTCACAACTTAAATCGTGGAGAGGGGGGAGAAAAGAATAAACACTCACTGAACTCTAACACACAAGTGATAATCCTCTCTGAGGTAAATTGCCTCCTCAGAGTAGCATGTTACAATAGTACAATAATACGAACAATAATACTAGTACTAGTACCCACAATGCTCTCACAATAGCATATAAAAGTCCTCTCCCCTAAGCCACACAGGGGGAAGACAGGACTTTGAGTTCTCCTAAAACATGACGAGACAATACTTCCTCGGAGACACTAAACGAGGAGTCTATTAAGTTCCTAGCTCATAGAATATCCTTATGGGGATATTAGGAGGGCGAGAGGAATGTAGCCAGATCTCACTGCAAAACAAGGCAAATGTAATTACGGTAGAATGAGATCTCTAACCATGCCTCTCATTTCAGCACCTCCTCCTACAATACCTAACAACCTTATAACTCGAGAGAAAGGCGAGCCACTGGAGAGAGCAACTAAAACAGAGATGAATAAGGAAATCTCTCCACTCCCTTTCCGTACGTCTACTCAGCTCGAATCTCTAAGTGTGTCTGCCTGGGCGACCGTTACACCCACCGGTCCGACCCGTCTGACAGATGCCAAGTGACCTATTATACAAACAATAATCTCGTCATGCCACAAGAAATGGAACATCGAGCCCAGCTCCTTATGCCCTGTCAAAACAACATCCCCTCCTGTCTAGAAGGCGGAAATAAACAGTAGTGGCCTTCCAAAGATGTAATAAAGAATGTAATAAAGAAATTATCGTGGAAGGGCGGGGGGGGTGACAGACAGCTGCGGGGGGGGAGACATAAGCGGCTCGCGCGCCACACAGATGACTAATGCACACAACTAAATAATATATCGCCCATTATGACAATATATATATATATATATATATATATATATATATATATATATATATATATACACACACACACACACACACACACAGACACACACACTAACACACATAGACACAGTTACACCGTCCCTGCAACAGTAAACACAACCGCTGCACGCCCCCTCTAGGCCACACACACACACACACACACACACACACACACACACACACACTAACACACATAGACACAGTCACACCGTCCCTGCTACAGTAAACACAACACCTGCACCCTCCCCCCCCCTTTAGACCACACACACACACACACACACACACACACACACACACACACACACACACTAACACACATAGACACAGTTACACCGTCCCTGCAACAGTAAACACAACACCTGCACGCCTCCTCTAGGCCACACACACACACACACACACACACACACACACACACACACACACACACACACACACATACACACACACACACACACACACACACACACACACACACACACACACAGACACAGTCACACCGTCCCTGCAACAGTAAACACAACACCTGCATGCCCTCTCCACACACACACACACACACACACACACACACACACACACACACACACACACACACACACACACACAGACACAGTCACGCCGTCCCTGCAACAGTATACACACAACCTGCACGCCCCTTCCAGGCCACACACACACACACACACACACACACACACACACACGGTCCGCTAGCGTAGTGGTTAGCGCACTCAGCTCACAACTGAGGGGGCCAGGGTTCGATCCCCTGGGCGGGCGGAGATTATTTGGGTGTGTCTCCTTTCACGTGTAGCCCCTGTTCACCTAGCAGTGAGTAGGTACTGGATGTAAATCGAGGAGTTGTGACCTTGTTGTCCCGGTGTGTTGTGTGTGAGTGGTCTCGGTCTAACCCAAAGATTGGTCAGTATGAGCTCTGAGCTCTTTCCATAGGGGGACGACCGGCTGTCTCGAGAGACCAGCAGCAGACTGTACAGTGAATTACACACACAC
>JAPQNM010000026.1:334326-341826 GCA_029783475.1 Metacarcinus magister
CACTTGTCACCAGACCCTAAAAAAGAGGACAATGGGAGAAAAGAAGCAAGGGGTGGATGTCCAGTTTATCATTAGAGGTGTCTTGACACTCCTCTTTTTAAAGAGTTTAAGTCATAGGCAGGTGGAAAAAACAGACAAAGGAAGAGAGTTCCAGAGTTTACCAGTGTAAGGGATGAAAGAGTGAAGATACTGGTTAACTCTTGCATTAGGAAGATAGACAGAATAAAGATGTAAAGTAGAAGGTCTTGTGCAGCTAGGCCGCGGGGGGGGGGGGAGAGGCATGCAGTTAGCAAGTTCAGAAGAGCAGTCAGCATGAAAATAGCGGTAGAAAAGAGATAAAGATGCAACATTGCGTCGGTGACTTAAAGAATCAAGACAGTCAGTTAGAGGAGGATAGTTAATGAGATGAAAAGCTTTAGACTGCACCCTGTTTATAAGGCTGTGTGAGTTGGACACCCCCCCCCCCCAACCATGAGAACCATACTCCATACATGGGCGGATAAGGCCCCTGTATAGAGCAAGCAGCTGGGAGGGAGAGAAAATGGACGCAGATGCCATAGGACACCTAACTTCTTGGAAGCTGATTTAGCAAGAGTACAGATATAAAATTGCCAGTTTAGATTTTTCGTAAAGGATAGACCGAGTGTGTTTAATGTGGAGAAAAGGGGAAGTTGGGTGTCATTGAAGAACAGGAGATAGTTATCTGGAAGGTTATGTCGAGTAGATAGTTGTAGAAACTAAGTTTTTGAGGCATTGAACAAAACCAGGTTTGCTCTGCCCCAATCAAAAACTAGTGAAATATCAGAAGTTAAGCGTCCTATAGCATCTCGCCTTGAATCACTTAATTCTTGTTGGGTTCGGCGTCTGTTGTACAACGTTGAAAAATGCAAGCTGGTGTCATCAGCATAGGAGTGTATAGGGCATTGAGTCAGATTTAGGAGATTATTGATAAATAATAGAAAGAGAGTGGGTGATAGGACAGAACCCTAAGAAACACCACTGTTGATAGTTTTAGGGGAAGAACAGTGACCGTCCACTACAGCAGCAAAAGAACGGTCAGAAAGGACACTGGAGATGAAGGTACAGAGCGAAGGATAGAATCCTTAGAAAGATTTATACCAACTCTATCGAAGGCTTTCGATATATCAAGGCCGACAGCAAAGGTTTCACCGAAGTGCCTAAAACAGGATGACCAAGATTTAGTTAGGAAAGCAAGAGATCATCAGTAGACCGGCCTTTACGGAAACCATACTGGCAATCAGAGAGAAGGTTGTGAGCTGATAGATGCCTCATTATCTTCTTGTTAAGGACATACTCAAAGGCTTTAGAAAGGCAGGAAATCAAAGCTATAGGGTGGTAGTTAATAGGATTGGAGCGGTCATTCTTTTTAGGGACTGGTTGAATGTGAGCAAACTACCGGCAAGAAGGATAGATAGAAGTAGAGAGACACAGACGAAAGAGTTTGACCAGGCAGGGAGTGAGTTCGGAAGCACAGTTTTTGAGAACAGCAGGAGGGACTGCATCCGGACCATAAGCCTTCTGAGAATCAAGGCCAGAAAGAGTATGGAAATGGTCATAATGAACATTTTTTATTTTAGGGATGAAGTAGTCAGAGGGTGGAGTAGTAGGAGGAATATTCCCGGTATCATCCAAAGTAGAGTTGGCAGCAAAGGTCTGAGCGAAGAGTTCAGCTTTAGAAAAAGAAGTTGTGGGGCCATCTGGTTGAAGTAAAGGAGGGAAAGATGAAAAAGTAAAATTGTTGGAGATATTATTGGCTAGATGCCAAAAATCACGAGAAGAGTTAGAATTGGAAAGATTTTGACATCTTCTATTGATGAAAGAGTTTTTAGTAAGTTGGAGAATAGATTTGGCATAATTACGGGCAAAAATATATAGGGCATGAGTTTCAGCAGATGGATGACTACGGTACCGTTTGTGAGCCGCCTCTCTATCTTTGACAGCACGAGAACAAACAGAGTTAAACCAGGACTTTTTAGCTTTAGTATTAGAGAAAGTATGAGGAATGTATAGCTCCATGCCAGAGATAATCACCTCTGTTATGCGCTTGGCACAAAGAGAAGGATCTACAACATCATCAGCTGCTGCCCCGCGATGTAGGGAGGTAGGTGAGAAGGGGGAGGATTGGGAGGGCAGGAGCAGTGGTGGGTGGGTTGGAGGGGGGAGATTTGCTATCTTCACCCTATCCCAAGAAGTGAGATAAGGGGATCCAGAGACTTCAATGGTGACATGCTTGTCCGATCTCGCCAGGACTGTGGAAGTCCACCACGTGTAGGATAACGGTCCGGTCGCGTCATGGCCTTCAACGCTCGGTAATCACCGCACGCCCTCCATTTTTCTTGTTGGGCCTTGGGAACCATGTGGAGAGGCGACGCCCAACAACCTTCAGAAGGCCGAATAGTCCCCTCCTGCAGCATGTGCTCGAACTCCTTCTGCGCCGCCTGAAGACGTTCAGGATGTAGACGCCGTGGTCGCGCGAAGCAAGGTGGGCCTGTCGTGGCGATTGTGTGCCTCACCTTAAGATCCACCTTGGCGGGGATGGTGCAGTGAGAGGAGAAGAGAGGGAAGTCTGCGAGGAGAGCGTCGTAAAGGGTCACCTGATGGAGATGCGTGGGGAGGGGTGACCGTGACCGGAGGGCTCGGTAGGGATGACAGTTGTAGACTTGACAAGCCGGCCTCCAACTGCTGTATTTGTATAGCCATCTCGGAGAGGCAGGCGTCCATGGAAGAACTATGGGCAAGGGCTAGAACATGGCTCCTTTGCTCTTCAGGAACCTGAAGTGCATTGAATAACCTCTTAGAGTCGTTGTTGGTATTATCTGGGGTACATGCCACGGGCGGGGGGAAGTGGCCTCAGGCACAGTAGCGTTGAGGAGAGAGAGGGAAATGAGGTGCCGAGTTAAACGCAGCGTGAATGTTGTCCACGAGCTGTGAGTACTACTACTAAATGCTGATAGGGCCCCTAATACCTGCCAGCTGCACGTGGACGGGGTGGGACATGAGACTGGTGTGACGGTAATGGAGTATGGCCTCCGACAAGGGGGAGCCTGCAACCCTATTGAGGTCTTGCATACGGGAGAGGAATGCTAAAGGACAACCTCCATCATACTAAAGTGAGTCCAACTCAGCCAGGTTCGCCTCAGCCGATCTACCAAGGGCTTGAACTAAGGCAGCTTTCAATGCTTCATATTTGGCGTTTTCGAGGGTAGTTGTGAGCAAGATCTTGGCTGTGAGCGCTGCAGATATACGGGCCACAACATCAGAGGGAATAGCCCTGACAACAGCTTGGAACGTGTGTAAATCCGTTATGACAGGGGAATACTTCCATAACGCCCCCAGATGCATAAGCTACGTAGTGATGTCATAGGTGAACACCAGTAGGCAAAGGTGTGATTTTTCAATCTCCATTGTAGGCACTGGTTATTTTGAGTCACTCCGGAATTCACCTATTGTAGTGTTTCTTTATACACTAATTCCGGGACCAGAAACACCGAATATCGTTGACTCCAGTTTATTGTTAAGAAGCACCACGATGGGATGGAAGAATGTATGTGTTTGTGGCAGAGATGTGTGTGTGACTGCCGCTTGGTGGGAAAGAGTGGACCTGTATCTCCAGCTAGGCGTCAGGTCGAGGTCTGAGGTCAATGTGTGAAATTGGTGCTAAGCTATCATTCAGTGAGGTCACTACACACACACACACACACACACACACACACACACACACACACTACTTGGTAGCTCAGTGGTAACATATCGGATCATCACTCGGCAGGCTTGAGTTTCTCAAGGTGCAAAGTTTTACTGATAACCAAGCAGTTACTGTTCTCCTTGAACAAAAGGATGAGGTGTGTGATGTGTGAAAGATCACAACCTTATCCATAGATCGGGCTATAATGAGCTGCAAGCTCTCTCCGGGAGGGTAATGGCTGGTGAATGACACACACACACACACACACACACACACACGCACACGCACACACACACACACACACACACACACACACACACACACACTTCTTTCTCAGCTGTTGTAGCGAGCAGACGTCAGTTACAATCGCTCCTGAACTGAAATACCAGACCATGGACTCTGACACACTGAAGCTTCTACTTGAATCTCAAAATCAAGCATTTCGAGCCGCATTGGATGTATTGGTGGAACAACACAACGCAAGAATTGCTCTCCTGGACACAAAAGTGAGTGAATTAACAAGAAGCCTAGAATTTTCACAAGCTGAGATAACGGACCTGAAAAATGAAATCAAAACGCTTTGGAAATCCGAGAGTGAGAATCGAAGCACAATCGAGGAGCTTCGATCTTATATTAAAGAATTGACTGGACGTATGAACTACCAGGAAGATTATAGCCGGATAAATAATCTACGAATTAGCGGCATTGCAGAACAACAAAATGGAGAAACCTGGGAAGAAACTGCTCTACAAGTATCCACTCTGTTTCAAAATAAACTTCAAATACCTCCTATGAAGATTGAACGTGCTCACAGAGTCGGCCTACTTGGCAACGCAACACCTAGAACAATAGTGGTTAGATTTGCTCACTTCGGTTATCGTGAGACTGTGATACGGAACGCAAGGAAATTAAAAGAGACAGGAATATATATAAATGAAGATTTATACCCTACCTCACAAGAAATTGTCAAGAATCAACTACCACTTCTAAAAGAGGCGCGTTCTCAAGGAAAGATCGCATACTTTAAGTACACGAAACTTATCATCAAAGACCGAATGAATCACATCCCTTCGACGCCTGCTGGCGCAACATCTGGTGGTAACGACTCAACGAGTGCTGCTCCTGCTTCTGAACCATCAACTCGTGGTTGGACTTCATGGACTGGCGGAAGAATGGCTGCTTCAGACCAGGCGGGTGCAGTCCCTGTTGCTGGTGCCTCAGGTGACGGCGGTGCTTCCGGTGAAGGTGATGCTTCAGGTGGCGGTGGTGCGGCAGTTGATGGAGGTGTGGTAGCTGCCATCGGTGGTGTTGGCGGTGCTGTCGGCGGCGACGTGGACAAAGGGAAAGACGACAAAACACAATCATCCAATCAGAACAGGACTCCTCAACACAAAGTCAACAGAAAGGGTCATAGGAAGAATTGAGTACTGTAAGTTGAAGCTATTCATACTGCGTATCGTTTACTTTTTTCATACCTACATACAATGACATTAGCATTACACTCCGCTGAATTACCATTTATCTCTATAGATAACGACTAGACCATTCTTCTGAATACTTCGGTAGATACTTTGATCTAAGTGGAAAAAGCAGCCAGACACTCTGGCTTCTGGAAATTTCTGTTGAAGAGCATTGATGCTTGCCAACTCAAAATCTACTATCATAAAAGACGGGTTTAATTCAATTCCTTTTGCTTCTGCAGCTGACATTAACCCTTCTAGCATGGATGTATACATTTCTTGCGTTTTTCCAGTCATCAGAACATAAACAGCTGGAAAACATTCTCCATGGAACATGTAATGGATAGTGTACAATTGGTGGAAAAGTCGAGGACAAGTTTTGAATGTTCCATCAAGAAACCAGATCTCCGATTCCTGCAGTCTGCGTAAACTTTCTTCAGTACCAAAAGCTATGATTCGTTCCCTGGCCTCATCATCTTTGCTTTGATCATAAACGTTTCCATCATCTGTCTTCGTCGTGTCGAACAAAAGGAAGTTTCTTTCCCCTGCTTGGGTGACCCTCAACTTGTTTGGGATGATTAAATCTGTCACACGTTCGGGTTCAACTGGAAATTCTTTTTTTCTGATACGATGGATGACTTGCCTCATGGCGGATTTGGAAGGCATATCTACTGCGTTGTCAATGCTTAGTTCCTGTGTAACTTCTTGGACAATTGCAGCTGGCGCCGAAGTGGTAGCTTTGGCCCTAATTTTGATTGCATCAAACAACCTGTACAATTTCCACTCTCCCTCTCAGCGGGGCGTGATTGTGTGCTTTACCCTCTGATGCCGAGCCACCCATGTTATTGAAAATTGTCACACCACGAAGGGTTGCGGAACCACTACAATTTTTGTCCTCGCACCGGAAATAATGATTGTTCTTTCTGGAACGTTAGTGTCGGTAAATCTATCCTCTGAATGTTAGCTTGTCTTTACTCATTTGGGATTTTACAAATTGATATTCATCCATTATGGGCTAGAAAACTTTAAAAAATAAATGTCTAAATTAAGTGAAGAACACAAATCGTAAGGTTCCAGCGGCAACTGCACAGCCGATAGGCCGGAGAGCACGAGCACAACTGTCACTTTTTGATTCGGTATTACATTTAAAGCATTAAATTTGATTCAGAAACACTGCAATGGTCGTTGTCATTTAAGTTTCAGTATTACTCCTGAAGCATTAAAATTGATTCAGAAAGAATGAGTTCGTCATTCTTATCATTTTATGTTACAGAAGTACACTCACTAACAAAATCGGCGTCGCCTCACCTGCCACTTCACGAAGATTAAGATTTACAAACTCATGAAGCAACAGTGTGGGAGGGTTGGAGGAGTCGGGAAGGATTCGAGAGAGATGTTCGGTGCAGTGGTCTTTTTTTTTATAGTTATCATCCATGTTACCTACTTTGCGTAATTGAGAAGACGGGAATAGGAAGGTCCTCCGTTGTTTTTGTCACTCCCATGAAATGTCACTCCTTTGAATAGGACCGATAGTAATATATAATTTGACCTTTTTCATGTAATAGACGATAAATACAACAACGAACTAGATATAAATCATTCCTGTGTATTGTCCACATATCATAATATCCCTAAATCGGAATATATATTTTTAGATTCTTTATCTTCCGATTGTTATGACGCCAACATACTTACAATACTTAATATGAACATTAGATTTATACCCACTAATTTACAGGTTTTTTATGACACGGTGTTAGTTAACAAAGATGTAAGTTTTGATATTATTGGATTTACCGAAACAAGACTTGACTCTGACCTTGTTAACGTTTATCAGCTACCAGGATATAATATGTTCAACCAGTGTAGAAACAGATATGGTGGTGGTGTTACTATGTACATATCTGATTGTTATCAAACAAACATTGTAAATGAATTTTGCCTTACAGAACCTTTTATTGAATGCTTAGGCCTTGAATGTAAATATGGCTACAAAACTTATCTATATCTATGTATTTATAGGCCTCCTAGAGGTAATATAAATGAGTTTTTGCAGTCTTTAAGGGAATTTCTTGCTACAGCTAATGACAGGAAGTATCATAGTATTAACGTTTTCGGGGACTTTAACATCGATTTGATAAAGTCTAGTGATAGTTTTATCTTTGAATTTATTAATGTAATGTTATCTTTTTCTTTACTACCTCTTATCACACGACCTACCAGGATTACAGACACTACAGCTACACTAATTGACCATATTTGGACGTCGCATGTTGAATCAAGCTGTGCTAACTATATAATTCAAACAGATATTATTGATCACTATCCTGTTAT
>JAPQNM010000026.1:349326-391826 GCA_029783475.1 Metacarcinus magister
TTTTTTTCTATCCTGTTCTCCAACTTTTAGTGTACTTGTAGTAGTATGTAGTCCAGCGGATTCCCTAGTTATAGACCAATTGGTCTTCTGGTTTCTGTTCTCATGTATTTTCATGTAGTCGCTGTCGCTATCTCTGTCGCTATCTCTGTCGCTGTCTCTGTCTCTGTCTCTGTCTTTGTCTTTGTCTCTGTCTTTGTCTCTGTCCCTGTCTTTCATCCTTATTTCCTCTCGCAATGTTCCTCACTTACCAATCTTCCTTCTCTCCACTGACTGCTTGCTCCTCCTCGCTTTCCCTTCGTTAGGTCTCCTCCTTCTCTTCCTCCTCCTCCTCCTCTTTCTCCTCCTCCTCCTCCTCCTCCTCCTCCTCCTCCTCCTCCTCCTCCTCTTCCTTCACCCTATATTCTTCCTCATAATATTACACAGATACTGTTAATTAGCCATCTTGCACAATACACTTCCTGGAGAGAGAGAGAGAGAGAGAGAGAGAGAGAGAGAGAGAGAGAGAGAGAGAGAGAGCGAGCGAGGGAGGGAGGGAGGGAGGGAGGGAGGGAGGGGGGGAGAGAGAGAGAGAGAGAGAGAGAGAGAGAGAGAGAGAGAGAGAGAGAGAGAGAGAGAGAGAGAGAGAGAGAGAGAGAGAGAGAGAGAGAGAGAGAGAGAAAAAAAAATTGTTTCATAATACAAACTTAAATTACACAGACTCTAAGGTTCAAACTAGGTGGTCTGCCTGAAGTATACGCTAAGAAAAGCAATCCTATCATAAAAATCCAATGCAGTCAAACAGCCATCAGTACGCTGAGTCATATAGCATCATCAGAAACTTTAGTGGAAATGATGGTCATGTATGTGTTCTTAAAAGAGATAATTATGTACACTGCACTAAAGTAAAAAATATCCCAATCTAGTTGTATCTGTCTACATCTAAGTTTTACTCCATTACTCTTCTTTCGTGATAGGACATCAGTTACAAACAGTTGATTTGCGCCAACATTTGTAAACTTTTTCAGTATTTTTAAGCATTAAGTTTTCGTCAAGAGAGAACAGATTTAGTCGTGTTAACCTCTTCTCATAAAATTTATTGCACAAAGAAGGGATAATCTTCGTTGTCATACGCTGGACAACTTCTAATCTTACTGTCCTTTGCATGGTGGGACGACCAAAATTTCACCGCATATTCCAAATGGAATCTCACTAAGGGGATATATAAAGATAGAACTACATTTTTATTCCTGAAGGAAAATAATTTGATTTATAAAGGCCAGTATTCCATGTGCTTTGCTCGTGGCGTCTTTGCATTAATGAGAAATTCTAGATTTGATGCAATCATAACACAAAGATGTTTGATAAATTGCAGACATTTTAGTTTTACATTGCATTGTGTAATTTCAAACTGCGAGCGAAGCGACCAGTTTGGAAGTTACGAAACGACCCCATCCATAATTTGTCTGTGTGTCTGTATGTGTGTGTGTCTGTCTGTCTGTCCATCCATTCGTCCGTCCGTCTTCTATCTCCTCCTAGACCACTGGAGGGATCGGAATGAAACGTTCACGGGTCGAAGGCATCAATCTTTAGATGGTTATTATATATTAAAAATATATTGTTATTATGTAAATTTTAAAGTTATTTGTGAAAAACCTGTACCTCACTTAATACTGGTCGCACATATTCATACTGGCACAGTAGACACCTTGACCTACCTCCTACCTCCCTTTCTACCTCCTACCTACCTCCTACCTCCTACCTACCTCCTACCTCCAACATCCCTTTCTAACTCCTACCTCCCTTTCTACCTCCTACCTCCCTTTCTACCTCCTACCTCCCTTTCTACCACCTACCTCCTACCTCTCTTTCTACCTCCTATCTCGTTTTCTACCTCCTACCTCCCTTTATACCTTCTACCTCCTACCTCCCTTTTTACCTCCTATCTACCTCCTGTCTCCTACCTCCCTTTCTAACTCCTACCTCCCTTTCTACCTCCTACCTCCCTTTCTACCTCCTACCTCCCTTTCTGTAGAAGAATCTACAGTAAAGAAGATTGAAAATGTGTGTTTTTTATTTTTATCCAAATAAAATATCACTTTTGGCTTTGATTGAAAAATACAACAGCGTGTAACTTTCTTTCCTGAGCGAGCAGTTTGGGTGTGCTTGGTGAGTTTTTTAGATTTAATGGTTACCCAGCATATCTATTTGCTTAATTTTAGTTTTGTTTTCTGCTCCCACTTGTAAAAAAATTGTATCATATGACGTTAAAAGATATTTTCCTCCTATCAGACCTTGATGGGAATTTGCGCGTCTTATTGGAGGTTTTGTCTTGCGTGGTCTGAAATTACTAAGTTTCTGATTTTCATATCGTCTTCAAATTTTGCAATAAAGTTAAGTCCACAAGGCACTGGTGCTCAATGAGGCAGTTCCATTGGTAACTACTCTTTGTTTTCTATTGCTTAGCCAGTTTTCGATCAAACTGTGCACATCCCCAATAATCCCAAGTTACTTGCCTTTGAACATTACAAGGTAACTAGCAATTTTATCTTTGATTATATTTTCAAGCATTTTGAAGATTACAAATGTTAGGATAATGGATCTGTTTATATGTTTGGGAGAATTTCTTAAAGATTGGAATGATATTCGTTGTCAAACAAGAATGTTCTCGTTGTTTGCTTCTTTAAAAATTTTGCTATATATATATATTGTACGGGGCATGAATTATTATTTGCTTTAATATTGTTAAGTGCCATCAAGATGCTTTCAGTAGTTATCTAAAAATCATGCAGCTTAAGTCTAGATCAATACAATAATGCATTATTGTGTTGTCTCCAACCGCAATGGTATTGAAGACTGAACTTAAGCATTTATTTCAAACTGCAAGCGAAGCGACCAGTTTGGAAGTTTCGAAACGACCCCATCCAAAATGTGTCTGTGTGTCTGTATGTGTGTCTTTCCGTCTGTCTGTCCGTCTGTCTTCTATCTCTTCCTAGACCACTGGAGGGATCGGAATGAAACGTTCAGGGGTCGTAGGCATCAACCGTTAGATGGTTATTATTATTATATATATATATATATATATATATATATATATATATATATATATATATATATATATATTTTTTTTTATATCTTTTTACCCATGGCGCCGGTAGGCTTCAGGGAGACCTTAGATGATTGGCCTCCGCCCGTTAGTAGCGCGGGTTAGATTTTTTAAGTGACGCCTTGTTTCTTCTTATTGATAGGCTCATGCTGCCAGCGGAAGCTCCTCGCGCATATAACGTTGCAGTCCCGGCAAGGATGGTGTTATGGCAGCATGTGGGTGATCTTAGGCCACTCGGCGGTATATTAAAAACATATTGTTATTATGAAAATTTTTGAGTTATTTGTGAAAAACCTGTATCTCTCTTAAATACTGGTCGCACATATTTCTACCTCCTACTACCTCCTACCTCTCTTTCTACCTCCTACCTCCCTTTCTACCTCCTACCTCCTACCTCCCTTTCTACCTCCTACCTCCCTTTCTACCTCCTACCTCCCTTTCTACCTCCTACCTCCCTTTCTACCTCCTACCTCCCTTCTACCTCCTACCTCCCTTTCTACCTCCTACCTCCTACCTCCCTTTTTACCTCTTACCTCCTACCTCCCTCTCTACCTTCTACCTCCCTTTCTACCTTCTACCTCCTACCTCCCTTACTACCTCCTACCTATTGCCTACCTCCTACCTCCCTTTCTACCTTCTATATCCCTTTCTACCTCCTACCTCCCATTCTACTTCCTATCTCCCTTTCTAACTCCTCTTTTTACCACATACCGTTTTAAAAGTCAGTGATATCGCTGATTTCCTCCATCATCGCCATTTACAACATGAGTAGATCGCATGCGTCAAGAGGTCAAACCATCAGCTTCAAACAGAACATCTCTGACTTTGCTCATATATTGCCCTGCATACCCGATGAGTTGCCAGTAATATTCTTAAAAGCTCCAATTATACTATAACACATAGATCTTTCTTGGTGACAAGAGACAAATCGATTATTGCCCTCCAATTTCTCAAGGAAAACAACTAATATTATCATCACATTCAAATATCCACACGAAACCCATCAATATACCCAGAAGATGCAATTGTACAATCCGTTCCCCAAATTGACCCCTCTGCACACAACATACCACAAAAGGAAGCTTCTGCTGTAAACGAAGAGTCGGCGAGGGAACCATCATCTACGGTTGACTTGCCTATACCACAAGGAAATCTATTTACTTTGCTCAGGGCTGCTCTTCAGGCAGAGAACCAACAAGCAAATGTTTAATGTCCTACTAGAGATCAACGGCCAATTTCCCAGTTCACAACAAGTTACTTCAGCAAGGCATTTCCGGATTTTTTTTCCCGATGGAAAAGGAAACTACACCAAGCCTCTACTGCTAGCTAACCCGACTTTGACAGACTACTTTCGCCATCTGATGAGATTGGACCCTGCACATGGTTTTGTGACCCACCATTCATTCTCATTGGTGTCCACAAATATGCTGCGTAGGCATGCAGCTTTAAACACAATAAATGTGTTCTCTAAGCCGTGTGCCCAAGATCTGTCTGTGGCAGAACTTAAAAGAGCCCTCTTAGAGGGGGATGAGAAGGTCCTAAACAAGCTACTCTACTTCGCAGCTCCCATTCCAGCAACAAGATAAAATCTGAGGTACAAGACTCATCAGCCAGTATCCTTCACTCGATGGCTGAAATTGTCTTCGGACGACAAAACAATGTGTTTTGCAGCAACTATCCAAACTAAAGCGAGCAGTTTGGGTATGCTGGGTGAGAGGTTTTTGGGCTCATGGTCACCAAGCATGTCTATTTGCTTAATTTAAGTGATCCGAGCACGGAAGTGGTAGCTTGGCATCCCATATTCAAGTCCTACCGAAAGCTGACCATTTTACAACAGCTATTTAGGGATTGAAGATTACCCATATGCTGACATCAATCATGTCATCGACTGGTAGTGCATCGTGGAGCATTAAGGGACGGCAAGAACCTCTACAGGCGTTACTATGAAAAATCCTGCCTGTGCCACCAAAAGTTGAGGCGAAACCCACGAAAGAAGACCAGGGCAACAGTAGTGCTATATTAGTGCTGCTTGAGACGTGGAAGTGAGAGGTTACGCTGTCTCCAATAAACAATACCTCATATAGGAAGAAAGTGGGCTTATTTCAAACTGCGAGCGAAGCGACCTGTTTGGAAGTTACGAAACGATCCCATCCAAAATTTGTCTGTCTCTGTATGTGTGTGTGTCTGTCTGTCTGTCTTCCATCTCCTCCTAGATCACTAGAGGGATCGGAATGAAACTTTTAGGGATCGTAGGCATCAACCCTTAGATGGTTATTATATATTAAAAACATTGTTATTCTGTAAATTTTTTAGTTATTTGTGAAAAACCTGTATCTCGTTTAATACTGGTCGCACATATTCATACTTACCTGGCACAGGAGACACCGTAACCTACCTCCTACCTCCCTTTCTACCTCCTACCTGCCTCCTACCTCCCTTTCTACCTCCTACCTGCCTCCTACCTCCCTTTCTACCTCTTACCTCCCTTTCTACCTCCTACCTCTCTTTCTACCTTCTACCTCCTTTTCTACCTCCTACCTCCCTTTCTACCTCCTACATCCTACCTCCCTTTCTACTTCCTACCTCCTACCTCCTACCTCTTTTTCTACCTCCTACCTCCCTTTCTACCTCCTACCTCCCTTTCTACCTTCTACCTCCCTTTCTATTTAATTAGGAAATAAGAAACAACGGTAGAGTTATGGGCAGGGCGGTTAACAATGTTCAATTTTTTTCAGGTTTTTATGAACTGCACTTCAAATCAAATGATCTAGTACATACAACACGTTTGTAGTGGTTTTATTTGCGGAACGGCCTTAGTTTGGCCACAGAGGCTCTTTTAAAATCTGGTAGCTGCCTCAAATTCTAAGCCCACGCAGATGTTAAGTTATGGTTAAGTTAAGGTTGTTAGGTTAGCTTACGTTTAAGTTATAGTTAGATTAAGTTAGGTTAGGTTCGGTTCAGTTAGGTTCGGTTATATAAGCTTTTTCCATTGTATTACAAAAATCTAGAAAAAATCTATGGTTGAGAACCTTAACTCTTAGGTAATAATATGTCAAAAATCTTATATAAGCGAACCTAACTGAACCGAACCTAACCTAACTCAACCTATCCAAAACATAGCCATAACCTAACCTAACAACCATAACATAACCATAACTTAACATAACCTAACCAACCTAGCATAACTTCAAAGACGTTTGCGAGGTAAATAATGGTGAGCACCGCCTGAAACCTTCACAGATGTGTTGAGTACATTATGTATAGTATGTAGGAAAGCAGAGAAAAAAGAAAGAGGTGGAGCAGTAGTTGTAAAGAAATAGCATTTTTTTTCATTCATTTTTGTTTTGTTTTGTTGGGTGGGGTATAATTATATTAGTACATTTCCCGCAATCTGACATCATAAATATAATGTGGAAATGAAAAGAAGAAAGTAAAAACAACAGGATTAATTCATGTTCTATTTCATATTTTTGTACTTAACCACGTAAGTAATAAGTACTGATAAATACAATATTAGGTAGTTAAAATTAGTAATTAAGTCCAATTACTGCAAACTGGCGCGTGGCGGGTGAGTGTTGCTTGAGACAGGATAGACTCAAGCCTCAGGTTGCACAGGAGGGCATCACTGAGTGCATGGCTTCAGGCAGTGGAAGGTAGGCTGCAGATATATTTATATCTAGCTAGGCTATTATATTTGTCTAAGTCAGGGATTACCTTTGTATGCTAGGACCTATATACATTCATTAATGCTATTTTTACCTACGAGTAGTATTTAGTAATCAATTATCCTTAACCATGCCAGGGAAGTGCAGTGTGCCTGGCTGCAGGTCGAACTATGATAAGGAAAGTGTGTCCATATTCAAGTTTTCAACGGGACTATTCTTAATAATGCATATGTAAATAAAACTTATATAATGTATATCTTTTTCTTGTACGTTAACTTACTTGAGTAATGCTTAATTCTGCAAGTAACTTGTCAAAAATTACTAAGAAATAATCAATAAGAAATATAATAATTTACCGCGAGACACCACAACAGTTTACAAGAGAAAGAATTAAGTCCACCCTGTGAATTCTGATCTATGCGCACTACTGTTGTGACGTATTACCCCCACTGATCAAGCTTTCTCTTTCGTGAGCCTCAGCTGAGGCTGACCATATAAGGCCTTCAAGACTAAACCTTCAAGCCCTATTAGTACTTTGATCGTCTGTCACAAAGTTGTCAACGCAGATTTTTAGTGGTCTGATTACATTTTGTATATGTTCTTGTTCCTAATGTACTTTGAATAAAAATGGTATTACATTTGCTTTCAGTTGCAATATTTTCTTTGTCCTCATCCTCAATACTCGTATTATAATATGCTATTTTCAGAGGTTTTCTGCGCTTTCCCACGTTTAAGTTAACTATTTCTCATCTGAAACGATCATTTCCTATTATCATCAAAACAAGAAGGCTTGTTATATTGTTTGGTGTTATCCTACAGTACGAAGAGTAATCACGTTATGATAGTAAGTAATATTAGTAATGATAACTATAATAGTGATGATAAAAAAAAAAAAAAAAAAAAAAAATAATAATAATAAATATATACTTTATTTAGTCACATAAACAAAATTAAAATTTGTGCCGATCAAGGAGCATACATGGCCCTAGATTAAAAGAATACACTTACATACAGTCAAACAAATAAAATTCATAAAAGTAATATGCACATTAAAAAGTAATATATTCTCTATCTTTTACAATTATTGACATTGTAAAGCTTGATGCTTATTGGCACAAATGAAATTTTAAATCTAGATGTTTTCTTTTGTGGCAACCTCAGTCTTTTTTCAGAGTTAAGAAATACATAACAAACATTAAGAGGGTGATGGGTTTTACTCATTATTTTCTTAATCATGTCCAGAATATTCTTTGCATATATGTCATCAAGAGATGTTTTTTGTCTGGTCAGGGTTGTTCTCTGCTACTGATACCATGTAACCCAGTACAACCAGCCGCATGGTCGGGCTGTCGGCGACTAAACCGGCTCCCCCACTGGAATACCAATGAAGAGGGTATGCTGGACATCAAGGTGGATTAAAATAAGACACTCACATTTACGGGGAAGGGTTGCAAGCCCCACCTCAACCAGCCAGATCAGGGGCTGAGCTAACTGCTAGCCAAGGGTAGGGATGCAGAGATCCTGAGGGAGAAATTCCCGGTTGACCCACTATTTCACCCATATCTGGGATTGGATGGCCATTGACTCGTCACTCACCGTGACGAGTCAATGGCCATCCAATCCCAGATATGGGTGAAATAGTGGGTCAACCGGGAATTTCTCCCTCAGGATCTCTGCATCCCTACCCTTGGCTAGCAGTTAGCTCAGCCCCTGATCTGGCTGGTTGAGGTGGGGCTTGCAACCCTTCCCCGTAAAAACTTTCCTTATAGCTACAAACAGATTAAGATGTAGAGGCCAGGGTCGAGGCTCTGGGCGCGGGCGTGGCCTTGGCAACGACCACGACCCGGTTTTGCTGGGGTGTCCATCCACGCAGATCCCTCTGATGCCAAGGCATCAGGGGTCCTGGTGGCCCAAATGACGGGTGCAGGGCAAAGCCCATGGGACCCCTGCAACCTGACTGGTGTGGGTGGATCCCCTCGCCCTATTTTTAATTCTGGAGGTGGTCGATTGATTGATTGATTGATTGATTGGTGACAATAGATCATGGTGCCGCAACATCGAGGTCATTTGGCACCGTACTAAAAAAACTAAAAATTAAAAAGCTACATAAATACTACTTAAAAAGAAAAAGAAATCTACAGGAGGTGGAGAAAGCCACTTTCCTGTAGGAATTTTAACACTTCATGTCCCGGGGAGAGTGCCTCCTCCCCCAGCACCAGAGAGAGAGAGAAACTCCCATCTCTGCTCCGACACTGGGCGAGGTACTGCTCTCGCAGTTCCCTCAGACTGGGGCACTCGACCAGCAAGTGCCGCACAGTCAGGGGAACTAAGCAATCATCACAATAGGGCTCAACTCCCCGGGACATGAGGAAACCATGGGTGAGGCGGGTATGGCCCGTCCGTAGACGGGCCAATGCTGTCTCACGGCAGCGGCCTCGGACGTGCGCATAAGACCAGGGGCTCACAGCCCTTGCGGTAATTGCACCCATCTTGGAGGTAGCTCTATTGGCATTCCATCTCTCTTGCCAAACTAGAACAATAGCAGCTCGAATTGTGGGAAACAGGTCTCTGTGAGGGACGGGGCAGTTAGTGACTTGACGTGAGGCGCCAGTCTTAGCTAGCTCATCTGCCTTCTCGTTCCCTTTAACAGAGACATGGGCTGGTACCCAACAAAAAGTAATTCTGTGCCCACGACGGGCTGCTAGTACGAGCCAGTTGAAAATTTCTGAGACTATTGGATGTGCGTTATTAAAATCCTCAAGGGCTGACAAAGCTGCTCTGGAGTCGGAAAAAATAACAAAACCTCCAACATTCAAGGTAAAAAGAGATTTTATCGCTACTAAAATGGCCCACAGCTCTGCGGTAAAAATTGATGTACAGGGGGGTAGACTGCCGCACCGGGTAAAATCAGGGAAGACAGCTCCAAATCCGACGCCTGCATCGGATTTGGAGCCGTCAGTAAAAATGGGCGTGCAACCCTCATGTACGGAGGCATGATCGGTGAACAAAGTCCTCGCAGCATGCTCCGACATAGCACTCTTGTTAGCCGGCATGTAACGGCAATACGATACTGCCAGCCGCTTCCACGGCGGGACAGGCAATAATCGTGGGACAGCTATGGCAGGGCGAGGAAGGGACAACTCTTCAATCACGCCACGAGCCCGAAAGCCAAAAGGCTTTGGGAAGTGCGGGTGCTGGGTGAAAGTGGCGTCCCGTGAAGTGTCCGTCACAGCACTGTAAGTGGGATCACCATAGAGACTTTGGCATCTGAACCACAAACGTGCCATCTGAGTCTGACGGTGAAGGTCGAGGGGTAACACTCCTGCATCTACGAGTAGACTGGGGATTGGACAAGACCGAAAGGCGCCCGTCGCCAGTCTGATTCCACCGTGATGTACAGAGTCGAGAGTACGAAGGCGAGGGGATGTGGCTGAAGCGTAGACTTGGGAACCGTAATCTAACTTGGACAGAACGAAACAGTGATATAAACGGAGGAGAATGGTGCGGTCAGCTCCCCAAGACACATGGGAAAGAAAACGGAGCAAGGACATCCGTCGCTGGCAAGCCGCTTTCAGGTCCCGCAGGTGTGGCAACCATGTAAGGCGTCTGTCAAATATTAAGCCCAAGAATCGAGTCGTTTCAACTACTGGCAGTCTCCTGCCATAGAGGTATAGGTCTGGATCCCTAAAATCACCTCTGCTTCGAGAGAAAAGCATAGCAACCGTCTTTGTGGGGGAAAAGTTAAAACCATGACTATCGGCCCAACGGGTGACCCGGCCAAGAGCCAACTGGATGTGTCGCTCGGCCACATCGAGACGAGAGGAAGCGTAGGAGAGGGAAAAGTCATCAGCGTATAGCGTGCATCGAAAGTCCCGGTGGACGCACTCGGTGATGCTATTGATGGCAACGCTGAATAGAGTGACACTGAGGACACTACCTTGTGGGACTCCTTCTTCTTGCTCAAAAGAGCTAGAAAGAGCAGTGCCCACCCTCACCCTAAAAGTACGGTCCTGTAAAAAAGACCGGAGGAACAGAGGGAGGTGACCCCTGAGTCCAACCGTATGGAGAGCTCGTAGAATGCCATACCTCCAGGTGGTGTCGTATGCCTTTTCAAGGTCGAAATGACGCTCACAACCCGCTGCCTGCAAGCAAAAGCTTGGCAGATAGTTTTTTCTAATCGCAGAAGAGCGTCTAAAGTAGAGCGAGATCGACGAAAACCACACTGTACTGCCGAAAGATGGCCACCCTTCTCAAGGAACCAGACTAGACGAGTGTTAATCATCTTCTCCAAAATTTTAATCATGCAAACGGTAAGGGCAATGGGTCGATAGCTAAGGGGGAGTGAGGCGTCCTTTCCAGGCTTGTGGATTGGTATGACTATAGCAGACTTCCAGGAGGGTGGTACGTATCCGTCACTCCACATCCTATTAAATAATCCTAGGAGGAAGGACAGTGATCCAGAATTTAGGTGACGGATCATTGAATATGTAATGTTATCTGCCCCTGGGGAAGAGTCCTTACAGGAAGATAAAGCTGAACGCAGTTCCGGTGGAGAGTAAGGGACATTGTAGTTTGCACCCCCACGAGATGAAAAGTCTAGTTGGTGAGCCTCGTCTGCCTCAAACTGGCGACGCACTGCTGGAGATCTCGAGGCCCGGCTGGACACCATAGAAAAAGTCTCAGCGAGTGTGTTGGCTACCGCCTAGCTGTTAGATACCTTATCCCCGTTGACATGGAGGACCGGAGGCGGGCCTGGAGAGAACTTTCCTGCTATCTTCCGCACGCGCTTGAATACCTGCGACATAGGTGTCTGCACGTTCAATGTGGAGACAAAAGATGCAAGGGACTTACGGCGAGCATCCTTGAGGACTCGGCGAGCCTTAGCTCTAGCCAGTCTGTATTGTCCCCGGAAAAATTCGGTTTGGTGTCGACGGTACCTACCAAAAGCTCGACGACGCTCTGTCACTGCCTGTCTACACTCATCAGACCACCAGGGGACCGGTCGGCGCTTGGTAAACCCTGTGGTCTGAGGGATGGAAAGCTCACCAGCTCGCTGGAGTATAGATGTAAAATACTCGACAGCGCTGTCTATGTCTAAAAACTCATCAACCTCGCAGTCAACTATTGCAAGTTGTTTAAAAAGTCCC
This sequence comes from Metacarcinus magister, assembly GCA_029783475.1. Classification (NCBI taxonomy): domain Eukaryota; kingdom Metazoa; phylum Arthropoda; class Malacostraca; order Decapoda; family Cancridae; genus Metacarcinus; species Metacarcinus magister. The sequence goes on from JAPQNM010000026.1 coordinate 361,221, forward strand.
CAGTCAGCGCGGTCTAGCCGCCAGCGGGGGACACGGGGTAAGGGGAGGACGTCGGGAGAAGACAGGAGTATAGGGTAGTGGTCACTCCCACAAAGATCTCCTGTGACGCTCCATGTGAAGTCAAGTAGGGTGTCGGGAGAACACAATGATAAATCTAGGGCCGAGGTGGTGTCTGTCTGGATGTGGTAGTGTGTATGGTCACCGGTGTTAAAAATACATAGATCTAAGGCTTCAACCACAGTGGCAATCATTGCTCCCCTGGGGTTGATAAGTGTATCTCCCCACAGGGTGTGCCGACCATTAAAATCTCCTAAAACAATAAACGGGGAAGGCAACTGCTGGACTAGGGAAACGAAGTCCTCTCTGTCTACTGGAGAATTGGGAGGGAGGTATAAAGAGCAGACAGTGTAAGTTCTCCTGAGGTGGAGCTGGACAGCCACCAGCTGCAGGGGGGAGACAATATTAAAAGATGTAAAAGCAATGCCTCGTGAGTTATCTAAAAAAATTGCTGTTCCACCATGATGGCCTTGCGCGCGATCATGAGGAGAGTAAAAGCCAGAGTAACCCCTGGGTGTAGGATGGGAGGACGAACCAATCATAGTCTCCTGCAGACAGACACAGACCGGCTGGTGTCTTCGCAGGAGTAGACTGAGCTCCTCCCAATTTCCTCTCAACCCACGAAGGTTCCACTGTAAAATATTAAAAATATTAAAATTAACGGTGCGTGGGGAGGCCCCTAGAGGAGACCCTCCCAACACCAGTATCCTTCTTGCTCTTACCCTGCCTAATGGCAGTGGCTAGAGCAGTGGAGGCAGTGGACAATCGCCTTGCAGTCTTTCCTAGCCCAGTGGCCAGTGAGGTGGCCACAGCAGCAGGAGCAGTGATGACGGCGTGAGCCGACAACGGGGTAGGAGTGACGGCCGGAGCCGACACCAAGGCGGGAGTAACGGCCGTAGCCGACACAGGGGCGGGAGTAACGGCCAGAGCCGTCATCGGGGCAGGAGTGTTGGTCAAAGTCAAAACGGTCGGAGCCGACACCAGGGGGGGAGTGACGACCGGGGCCGACAGCGGGGTGGGAGTGACGGCTGGAGCCGACACCGGGGTGGGAGTGACGGCCGGAGCCGACACCGGGGTGGGAGTGACGGCCGGAGCCGACACCGGGGTGGGAGTGACGGCCGGAGCCGACACCGGGGTAGAAGTGACGGCCGGAGCCGACACCGGGATAGAAGTGACGGCCGGAGCCGACACCGGGGTGGGAGTGACGGCCGGAGCCGACACCGGGGTGGGAGTGACGGCCGGAGCCGACACCGGGGAGGTAGTGACGGCCGAAGCCGACACTGGGGTAAAAGTGACGGCCGGAGCCGACACTGGTGGGGGCCTTCGAGGCCCACCAGAGGGTGTAGAGGATCGTGCCTCCTTAGGAAGGGGCACCTCCTCGATGGAGTCTTCACTTCTGCTACGCTTATGGTGTGATGGCGTAGCAGTAGGGGTCTGAGTGAGTTCCTCTGACACCTCCATGGATGTAGAGGGCAGAGCAGCAGGAGCAACAGCATTTTTGTGTGAATCATTTTGTGGCTTAGCCACTTGGTGTCCTGTAGCAGTCGGTTTGTGTAGTTGACGTCTATTAGTAAGAGAGGACAGCATATTTGCATAAGTCACTCCTGGACGTATATGCGTAGTAAGGACTCTACGCTTTGCCTCGGCAAAATCAATTTTCTCCGTGGTCCTGATGGAGAGTACTTCCCTCTCAAATCTGTAGCGGTCGCAGTCTTTTGAGTAAGCTGGGTGAGGTCCGTGGCAGTTAAAGCAAGAGACAGGACCAGGGCAGGTCGTGCCATCGTGATCCGTTGTACCACAGGACGGGCACACCGCTGGTAGGTCATCTTGTAACCTACGGCAGGAACGACTGACATGTCCGAATGCCTGACAGTGATAGCATCGCCTAGGGGACGGTATGTATGCTTTTACTGGGAGGTGGAGCCACGCCAGTTTGACAACTTCAGGCAGTTTGAGTCGGTCGAAAGTGAGAAACAGGGTAGGGGTGGGAACAAGAACTCCATCAACTTTCCTTTGTAGGCGATCAACTCCTACAACACCCTGATCACTCAGTTCGTGTAGAAGCTTTTCGGTTGAGTAGCGCATGACGTCACGAGAAAAGATGATCCCCTTACACTGGTTGAGGGTAGCGTGTGGAGTACACGCCACCTGTGTTCCAGGGACAGAGGAGATCGCTCTGAGGCGAGCACTCTCTTCCGGGGACGACACCTCCACTAGGAGACTACCATCCCTTTGGGAGGACACCTTAGGCTCGCGTCCACAAACTTTAATGAGTGCTCTATGTACGTCAAATATGTCTAGATCCATGACAGACACCCCATCAAGAGACTTGATGACAAGGAATTGTTCGTAATATGCCGGTTCGAAAGTACCTGGTAGAGTCTGAATGAGAGGGCCTGAAAAGCCCTTCTGTGCGTTAACGCGTCTTTGTTTTCTTGGCTTATACTTTAAAAATTCTCGGTTCGAATCTGTAGAATTCGAAGCGGAGGGGACAGTGGTCCCAGTTGCACCACCCGTGGCCCGGAAAGGCTCAAGCGTGGCGATAAGGGAAGATCGAGAAGAAGGAGCCGGGGACGAGCAGACGTCAGGGAGCGAGCTTGGTCGCGAAAGTGGTGGTGTAGATGCCATAAAATATTAAGAAAGCATTCGCTTCCCCACCCCCCCACCCACCACGGAGCCCAACAAGGGAGGGATGTATGTTGAGGCACGACGGCTTGTAGCAGTCTCCCCAATACACCATAGAGTACGTGCGGTTAGCAGCTCTGGTGAGAATGTGTTGCTCCACCACATACTATTATAACTTTATTTTTTATTATATTTTTCAATATTCATTGTACTCTATATATATATCTTTATTTATGTTTTTCTTTTCATTATATTATTATTTATTTAGTTGTGCTGCTGACCAGCGCACACCCATCAACTTGGCGCGCACTGTCCACAAACAGTGCGCATATTCAAAAACCATGTTCATCAGCTCCTCAGCATGTGTTCTGTACAGTCTATATTTTTGATAAAATAAATAACCTTAACTGGATCTGAGTTTTCTCATTCTCCAGTGGACCAACTAGCTACAAACACTCACAAGCTACCAATGCTACAATTGGTGACCCAAGAGTGAGCTATGGTCAAACAGTGACATACTGCCTGTGCTGAACAAAGAGCACATGTTCCTAGTGTGAAGGCCTGGGTCTTACAGATTCATTCGCTTTCACACTCCCAAGGCAAAAAGTCTCACCTCCATTATGGGGTTCGTGAGAATGAGCCGACGGACGGGAATATTCTACACACTTGTGTAGCTGTCACTTGTAAGGTTCCCCCTCCCACCCACCCTGGCACCTTCTGTGCCCCTCAGACGCCTTCATTGCGTCTTCAGCGGCCTAATGCGCACGCATGCGCGGCCTCTACCCCCTCAGACGCCCTCACTGCGTCATCGGCACGGCCTTATGCCCTGCCCCCTCAGACGCCTTACCGCGTCTTCAGCCGCCTCACACGCACTCTACACCCTCTGACGCCTTCTCGCGTCATGTTCAACCCCTACCCCCCCGCCTCGCGGCGTTAAAGTGATCTTCATCGCCACTCACCGCCCTGTGGATTATTCATCACCCTGTGGATTACTCATCGCCCTGTGGATTACTCTACTCGCCCGTGGATAGTACAGTACGGTGCAGACAACGCTCCAGCAGACGCCCTCTTCCACTGCCGTGTCGTCTTCTTACACTCCCAGGCATCATGGTCGCTCTATGCTGATGAAACTACAGATGCAAATCATCTCTTTTCATCAGCTTCACGACCCCTCACCCTGGCATCTGAGCTTCACGGCACATCTGGGGGGACTTCACCTGGACCGACACCTGCACCGACTGTCAAGCCTCCATGGTGATTCGGCACTTGACCTCGTCGGCCCCTCTGCCACACTGCCGGTTATCGCTACATCCTCTCGGCAACCGCCGCTACAGGACTCCCAGCTACCACCCGCAGTCGAACGGTCAATCACCAGCCTCCGCCCAACGCGAGAACTCTTCCCAGGCGAACAAGCATCCACAGCATGACATCATTCCTCCCTTCCTCGTCACTAGGGGGGGAGTATTGTAGCAGTCTCCCCAATACACCATAGAGTACGTGCGGTTAGCAGCTCTGGTGAGAATGTGTTGCTCCACCACATACTATTATAACTTTATTTTTTATTATATTTTTCAATATTCATTGTACTCTATATATATATCTTTATTTATGTTTTTCTTTTCATTATATTATTATTTATTTAGTTGTGCTGCTGACCAGCGCACACCCATCAACTTGGCGCGCACTGTCCACAAACAGTGCGCATATTCAAAAACCATGTTCATCAGCTCCTCAGCATGTGTTCTGTACAGTCTATATTTTTGATAAAATAAATAACCTTAACTGGATCTGAGTTTTCTCATTCTCCAGTGGACCAACTAGCTACAAACACTCACAAGCACCCAATGTTACAGGCTCTCAACAGCCCTAGGGGTAGTGGGGGAAGTATACGCAGCCACTGCCTGGAGTGAGGTGGCAGCCGCGGGACCGTTGGGGTGCCCACCAGACAGCAGCCGCTTGACCCTAGCCAACGCATGACCAGCCGATTGATCCAGCGGGGCCACACTGGACCACCTGTCTTACCCCAACTCCCCCACCAAAGAAGTTTGTTGTCCACCGCAGGGAACTACCTCCTGCCCTGCGGTGGACTCAACTCCCAGATGAGGGAGCGCGGGGAGTATACAGGACGCAACGCACGGCAAACACGCTGGGAGGCTTAGTCCTTCCCTAGATGTAGACGGGTAAGGACGAGCAACATCACCGGTAGGCCTCCTCTACCAGTGATGAAGGGGGAGTGCTTGGTCCACGAGGCCGACGGACACCAACCCTACAGAGACGGACAGGGCCCCGCAGGAGGGGGCGCCGCCGACCACGCTTCAAGCCCCGCCACCACATCAAGGTGACTCCCCACGGCGGGGGGAGGTGGTCGAGGGGCTGCAAAAGCGGCGCCTACTCGCCGAAATAGCTCGGGTGTAAATCTCCGGCGGGGGAACGGAACCTACTAACCCTCTCAGAGGACCACCGACTACCTCATCTATCGGATGAGCTCAGTAGGCTTATGATGGATATAGTGGGACTCTCTGAGACGAGGAGGCCTGGCAGAGGCGAGATCAGTAGTAGAGGTTTTACCTACTACTGGTCCGGCATGAGCAATGGTGCCCGTCTTAAGGGAGTAGCTATACGTGTTTCTAGCAGACTGCAGCCGTCCGTTGTTGAGGTTATTCAGGTTGATGAGTGTATAATGCGATTAAGGCTAAAGCACACCTGAGGCTTCATGTCTCTTGTTGCAGTATACACTCCTACCGAAGTGTGTGGGACTGACGTGAAGAGATGTTCTACGCTAAATTTGACTCTGTTCTGGATCAGTGCCCCCGCCGGGACACACTCATTGTGTTGGGCGACTTCAATGCTGTCACTGGCACTGAGAGAGCTGGCTACGAGTTATGTGTTGGTCCCCATGGCTTGGGTACTAGGAACACCAACAGCTCTCTCCTTATGAATTTTGCAAAATTCAGAAGGTTGAGAATTGCAAGTTCTTGGTATCAAAGACCAGAGCTGCACCGCTGGACTTGGTATAGCAATGCCGGAGGGGTAGCTAAAGAGATCGATCACATCCTCGTTAGTACGCGTTGGAGGATCCTCCAGAACTGCAGGGTTTACCGGAGTGCCGAGTTCTTTGCAACTAACCACAGGCTTGTTGTTGCAGAACTCAAGCTTCATGTCAAGTCCAGAAAGATATCAAGATGTGATCACAATGTGTTCCATCTTGAGAAACTGAAGGACTCGTCATGTGCTCATGAATATGCAGTGACATTCTCAAATCAGTTTGAAGTGCTCGACGCCCTAGAGGACCCGGTAGAACTGTGAGATACCTTCAAACGTGAGACTCTTGATGCTGCCAGAGGGTATGTTGGGGGACGTCCGAGGTTACGGGATGGTTTCGCGTCGGGGGAGACGCTGAACAGCATAGAGAAGAGTCGCGCTGCTAGGCTGGCTGGGAGCCGGGACCAGTACAGGGATTTGTCTCGTAAGACTAGAACTCTATCGAGGAGAGACAAGAAGAGGTATGTCAGGAGTCTCGCTGAGGATATAGAGGGTCATTGTGAGGAACTGCACCTGCCTCGTCTTCCCCTAATTAGTGGTTGAACTACCACTCTCGTCTGCCGGCGCTTGTTCACCACTTTTCCCCGCCACTACCCCACCCCCTTGTCCAGGGGTATGGGGGTAGTCTAACCGAGCCAAGCTCCACGCCACCGGCTTGGAGAAGGACAGAACGCCTCAGCTCTCACACCTGATAACACCTCACCACCTGCTGCTGGTTCTCAACATTTCCGAAGGCATTTCTGGAGACTTGGGCTCCCTTCCAGTGTGCCCTTCAACTGTACCTACACCATTCGACCCTTCCTGCTGTTTGAGGAGCAATCTACGTTGCCGAGTTTTGCTGTCACGCATCTCACCCTCAAAACAGCTGTACAGGGAGTTATTTGGGTGTCATACCCCTGCTCTAGTAATTGTTTACGAGCAGTTCGTCGTTGGTGATTTATTTTGGCTTCTAGCCTATTGTTTGCTATTTGTGTGTGTGTAAATATATTCGGGGTATCATACTCCATGATTTTTCTTCCCCACAACTCTATAAAAAGATAATATTAATTGGTAGTCACCTCGGCCCTGACATATTGGCGACCTCGCCAGGATAAGAACTACCAATTATTTATTATCATTTTACAGATTGTGGGTTGTTATCTAAGTCGCTGCTGCGCGCCGTTGCTGCCTGAGGCCCGGGAGTAATGTTATGAGTGTTTTGATTGCCGTCAAACTCTTGCTTTTGCCAGATTTTTGCACGTGAGGTGTTGTCTAATTTTTTGTTTGTTTGTGTTGTGTTCTCTGTTCGGTCTTCTCCATGTCTTCCTTTCAAGAACTGAAGGAGCAGGGTGAAGCCCTCGGTCTGCATGGCAAGGAAATTGGCCAGTGGATCGTAGAACAACAGAAACACGAAAGGGAAGAAAGACAAGCTGAGAGAGAGAAGGAGAGAGAAGAAAAACAAGCTGAGAAGGAAAGAGAAGAAAAACAAGCTGAAAGAGAAGAAAGACAAGCTGAGAAGGAAAGAGAAGAAAGACAAGCTGAAAGAGAAGAAAGACAAGCACAAGCTGAGAGGGAGAAAGAGATCAAGCTGGCAGAAATTGCAGCTAAAGGTAAGCCCTCAGTTCTACCATCACATGATCCTGTTTCCAGACCTAGTCTACCACCATACAAGGATGAAGAGGACATTGCCACCTATTTAACTAGGTTTGAGCGTGTGGCCGAGATGCTGGTTTTACCCAGAGATACCTTTGCCGTTCGTCTGGGTTGCCTCCTTACTGGTAAAGCTGCCGAACTCTACACGTCCCTTCCGTCATCCACCACTGAGGATTACGAGTTACTGAAGCAAGCCTTGTTAACAGGCTTCAGTAAAACTCCGGATGGCTACCGGGTGGATTTCAGGTCAAACAAGATTAGAGTAGGACAGAACTACCATCAGTTTGTTACCCAGTTATCGAGGATGTTTGATTCTTGGGTTGAGTCTTCCTCTGTGGCCAATGTTTATGCTGATTTAAGGGAGTTTATCATCTTTGACCAATTTTTGTCCTCCTTATCAGCAGAAATACGCCTATTCATCAAGGAAAGAAGGCCTACCAAGCTGAAGGACGCAATACAACTAGCGGATGACTGGGCATCCGCCCACAACGCCTATCCTAAGGTCTCTTCCAACAACAACGCTAAGAAAATCTCCCCTCTACTTGCTACTCCACTCCAGCCTCTACCTTCTCCTGGGAGTCAGATTCCCTCAACCGTGACTTGTCACAATTGTGGGGAAGCAGGACATATACGACCACGCTGTCCCAGGAATCCTCGAGCATTCAAGGATGGAACTACTACCACGCCCCCCTATAAGGTTGGATTTTGCTTAGAAGACCATAAAGTGCCTAACTTCTCAGTTACGGGGACTATTAATGGGTCATGGTCTTCCTCTATAATTAGGGATACTGGATGCTCTGGAGTTGTAATTTCTGAGGAAGCCTTGCCAGACATTGACCCATCACTCTGCCCCAAAGTACAAGTTGCTGACTATTTGGGACGCATCGACGAATTTCCTGTCGTTAAGTGTTACTTACGGTGCCCCTTTTACACTGGTTGGACAGATGCTGTAAGGGCCCCAATTAAATTTGCTAGTGCTCTAGTTGGGAATATTCCCGGAGTACAAGATCCTGATAGTCCTGATTCTCTACTCAGTAACGACAACCATCTTCTCCATAGTGACCATGACCAAGCCACCACTGACGTTTCTTCCCTACAAGATCCTCTGTTGCCTCCTGATGACTCGCCTTCGCCCGGAACTTCCCTCCCCTCTCAAGAAAAGAACAACCGCCCTTCTGGATGTCAACATCTACCACCAGTTGAGTCCTCCACTACTCAAGTGTGTGCTGTGGAGACCAGAGCCGGTCGATCTAAACGGGTCCACCCTCTTGTTCTGCCTAAGCTCCATCCTTTGACTGTAACCCCTGATGAGTTTCGTCAACTTCAGGAATCCTGTCCTTCCTTGACGTGTTTACAGTCAAAGGCTACCACTGAAGAAGTTGAGAAAGCACGGGATGGTGCCACATACCAGTTCATACATGAGGAAGGCCTCCTGTACCGAAAATGTCTCTCATCGGATCACCTTCAAAAGGTAAATGGTTTATCCTTGGTTGTTCCCAGCGATTGCCGTCCTGTCATCCTACGTGTTGCTCACGAAGGTCCTTTGGCTGGACATTTCTCCCACCGGAAGACCCAGATGAAGGTATGGCAAGACTTTTATTGGCCAGGGATGTGTGCAGACATCCGGGATTACTGCCGTTCCTGCGACAAGTGTCAACGTATGTCAGCTAAGGGAAGGGCACGTCCAGTACCTCTTCAACCGTTACCTGTCGTAACTGAACCCTTCTCCAGAGTTGCCATTGACTTGGTAGATCCCTTGGCTCCACCTTCTTCTGAAGGGCACCGTCACCTTGTAACTTGCATTGATTTCTTCACTGGTTTTCCTCTTAATTACTACTTCTACTGCTATTATTATTACTACTACTTCTATTATTACTACTACTTCTATTATTATTATTACTACTACTGCCACTACCATCACATCCATCTCCAGTACTACTACCAAGAAGAGGTTGAGCCGATGTTGAGTCAAGAAATCATCCAACCTTCAACCTCTCCACACTGCTCTCCGGTTATCATGGTCAGGAAGTCCGACGGTACGTATCGGATGGCCATTGATTACAGGTTACTCAACTCAGTAACTATTTTCCATGCTGAACCATCCTGCAGTATTGAGACAGAGCTGCATAAGTTCGTTGGTGCTGAGTTCTTCTCAGAGCTAGATTTGAGTAAGGCATATTACCAGGTTCCACTTTCTGCCAAAGCTCGACGCTTCACTGCGTTTCCCACTCACAAGGGCCTGATGGAATTTACTCGGATGCCTTTTGGTCTTGTTACGGCCTGTGCCACTTATATTCGCTTAATGAGGATTGTGCTTGCTGGCTTGGCCAATGTTTCTTTTTATTTTGATAATATTTTTGTGTATTCATCTGATTGGCCCACTCACATCTCTGCCCTCAAGTCTGTTTTAGATAGACTACAACATAACGGTCTGACTGTCAAACTTAAAAAGTGCCGGTTTGGAGCAGAGTCCATCAACTATCTGGGATTTGTTTTGTCCCGCGACCATCTTCAACCACAAGTTGGCAAGTTGACTGCCATCACCTCCATGACTCCTCCTACCACCAAGAAGTTACTCCGGAGTTTCCTAGGTTTGATATCATTTTATAAAGCTTTCATTCCTCAGGCCTCTGAGCTTACCGGCCCCCTCTCTGACTTGTTGAAGAAGCCGGTACGGGATCCCCTCCAGTGGACTGAAGATCTGCTTGAACGGTTCAAGCTGCTGAAGCAAGCCTTGACTTCGGGACCTATTCTGCGTCTTCCGGACCCCAGCCAGACCTTCGTCCTACGTACCGATGCTTCAAACTATGGATTAGGTGCTGTACTGCTTCAGTACCATGATGATCGTCCACATCCCATCTCTTACGCCAGCCGGAAACTACTTGATCGGGAACGACGATACTCTACCATCGAGAGGGAATGCCTGGCCATCGTATTCGGCATTCATAGGTTTGACTTCTATCTTCGAGGTAAGGAATTTATCCTTGAAGTAGACCACAAGCCTCTAATATACCTTCAGAAATTCAAAGGTAAAAATGATAGAATACTACGATGGGCTTTAGGTCTTCAACCCTATAAATTTAGGGTTGTTCATGTTGCCGGGACGGACAACATTGGAGCCGACCTTCTCAGCCGGCAATAGCTTTTCTTTATTTTGTTTTCCTGCACTCCAGTCTTTTACAAGTTTTGTTTCCTGCACTCAAGTATTATAAGTTTGTTTATGTCTCCTGGTCAGCTGCAGTTCTTCGACATCAGCTGTGCAGCAGATGTTTTAGTGGGGGCATGTGTGAGGAACTGCACCTGCCTCGTCTTCCCCTAATTAGTGGTTGAACTACCACTCTCGTCTGCCGGCGCTTGTTCACCACTTTTCCCCGCCACTACCCCACCCCCTTGTCCAGGGGTATGGGGGTAGTCTAACCGAGCCAAGCTCCACGCCACCGGCTTGGAGAAGGACAGAACGCCTCAGCTCTCACACCTGATAACACCTCACCACCTGCTGCTGGTTCTCAACATTTCCGAAGGCATTTCTGGAGACTTGGGCTCCCTTCCAGTGTGCCCTTCAACTGTACCTACACCATTCGACCCTTCCTGCTGTTTGAGGAGCAATCTACGTTGCCGAGTTTTGCTGTCACGCATCTCACCCTCAAAACAGCTGTACAGGGAGTTATTTGGGTGTCATACCCCTGCTCTAGTAATTGTTTACGAGCAGTTCGTCGTTGGTGATTTATTTTGGCTTCTAGCCTATTGTTTGCTATTTGTGTGTGTGTAAATATATTCGGGGTATCATACTCCATGATTTTTCTTCCCCACAACTCTATAAAAAGATAATATTAATTGGTAGTCACCTCGGCCCTGACAGTCATTTAAATGCTAATGACCTTAAACCTGCTTTTCGAGCCCTGAAGAAGCTCCGCTCCAAGTCTACATTTCGGGTGAGTGCTATCCGAACAGCAGATGGTTGCCTCATATCAGATGGCTCGTTGGGGTCAGTACTTTGAGCAGTTGTTCAAGGTTAACCCTCTAAGCGGATGGCTTCAAACCACTGGGTTACAGGTGATGGATGCTGATCCGCCCATTAATGAAGCTGCACCCTCTATTGATGAAGTCAAAGTGACTGTGGCAAAGTTGTGGGGTGGAAAGGCAGCTGGCATTTGTAACATCAGTGCAGAGTTGCTTAAAGAAGGAGGCGAGGCCATGATCCGTGGGTTGCATGCTGTCTTAACTGCTGTATGGCATTCAGGTACCATTCCTCCTAAATGGAAAAGGGGTTAATCGTCCCTATCTGGAAAGGTAAAGGGGACCGTCAGGGTTGCAACAACTACCGCGGTATAACGCTGCTCAGTGTACTAGGCTATGTGCTCGCCCATCTGCTACTGATGTGAGTTCGCAGTCATTTGCTGAAATATCAGAGACCTGAACAGTCAGGGTTCACACCTGGTGAGTCAACAACTGACCGTATCCTAGCGCTTTGCGTACTAGTGGAACACCGACGTAAGTTTCGACAGTGGATGATTGCAGTCTATGTTGATCTCAAAAAGGCGTTTGATTCAGACCATCGCGTGACACTCTGGGATCTTCTGCGCCTCCGCGGGATTCCTGCGGGGATTATTGGACTACTATCTGGCCTGTACTCCGGGACTCAAAGTTCTGTGAAGTGTGGCGGGGGCGTGTCCAGCTTCTTTCCTGTGCATACGGGAGTGAGACAGGGATGCGTCCTTGCTCCATCACTTTTCAATACTTGTATGGACTAGGTACTGGGCAGAGTTGTGGACCAATATCACTGTGGAGCATCTGACGGCAACACCAAGATCACTGATCTTGTTTAGCCGACGATGCAGTAATCTTTGCTGAGTCGCTGGAGATTATGGTGATGGCTCTCGAAATACTGCACGAAGAGGCGAAGCCTTTGGAACTTCAGGTCTCCTGGCCAAAGACTAAGGTTCAGGTGTTTGGAGGCTTGCTAGATGAAACAGTACAGTCTATTCATGCGTGTGGATATCGATATCTTGGACAGCTTCAAATACCTTGGTAGCGTGATCCATAACAATGGTGGGTCACGTCAAGAAGTCTTACGGCGGATTAGCTTGGCCCATGGTGTTATGGACTCGCTCAGCACTAGTATCTGACGTTGTCGATACCTATGCAGACGGACAAAGATTCGAATCTTCAAATCGCTGGTGACCTCTGTCCTATTGTATGGCTGTGAGACATAGACACTGAACACCGATCTGAAGAAGTAAATTGATGTATTTGGTAATAAATGCCTTCGCAGTATCATGGGGTAACATTGGAATGACTTCATGTCAAATCAGCGACTGCTCCGTGAGACTGAATCAAGGCCTATTACCAGCATAGTCCACCAACGTCAACTCCGGCTATATGGGCATGTGGCACGTTACCCAGAAGCTGATCCTGCTTTTCGGGTATTTTCTGAATAAGATAACCCGGAGTGGAAGAGGCCAAAGGGGAGCTCACAAAGTTCGTGGCTGGGGCAAGTCGATGCTTCCTGTTGGGAGTTAATTGGTTTGGGAAGGGGGCTTGCATGAGGACTAGCACGGGGTGATCGTCAGAGCTGGTGTCTGAGGGTTGGCGAAGCGACGCGCCTCTTGGCGTATGCCCCTAATGATTGATTTATTGATGTTACATCTGCACCCAGCCTTTTAACTATTTTCACCATTTTTTTTCAATTTCATCTTACTTTCAACAATAAAATATCCATAAAAAGTTATTAAACAAAAACATAAAGCTGACTCAACAATACTTATAAAACATAGATAGAATAGATTTGTCAACATTTAAGTTTTTCAAAATCCTTAAGCATTTTTTATATAACTTTTTAGTGTTTGCTTTACCAGTCAACTTTTCAACAATAATCACACCGAGGTATTTATAGTCTTGCACAATTGCTACTTGTTTCACCAGGGACCGAATCAGATAGCACTGGCAGTAAACACCTTTATTTTAGGGTCCAACCTGTAACCATGGTATAAGTAAGCAACAACATAATGACAAACAACTCTTCTCGTAACGAGTAATTAGCGAGAATGTAGGGTCTATGATAATGGGAAATAATGAATGAGCCTTACTACAGCTACACCAACAGTTCCAACAACCTCATTATAATTACAATAAACATCAAAGAGAACAAGGAAATGTATCAAACTTACACAGTGCCTCCCTTCCTAGCCTTCCTGGTGACTAGCCTAATGCCTCGGGCTGAGTCGCGTTTCCTGCACCTTAAGTCTCCAAGCACCATACAACTGCAACACAATGCCGGTCTCAAAACGGTTGCGGCCTACACAATACAAATAATCACACCTACCGCGATATATGAACAAGTAATTACACAATGATTAACAATAGTACACCAGTTACAACACACATCAGAGAACGGGTAACTGTAATAACTTACCCAGTGCCTGCCTTCCTAGCATTCACGACCGGATACATCTACCTGGATCCCTTAACACCACCACACCATCGCAGTCCGATGTAACTACATCCAACCCTGATCAGCAACTAACTGGGCCTTCGTGAACACCCGCCACGTAGCACTCATACCACGTCACCAACAATAACACAACGACATGCGCAACCGCGCTTACAAATACATATGAAAATGTAAAATACACTTTAAACCTAAACAGTATGCATTTATTCAATTGACACGATAAATAATACAAGAGTGCACCTGAACATACGGGGATAATTAGCAAAAGATATATTAAATATTTTGTTCATCTAAAAAAACATTCCCAGTTAGGGATACTGAGTTATTCTCAGTACACTACTTATTCGTCTCTAATATTCAGCTTTACAATATTCTTTTCTTTTCTACGAAAGTCAATCACCATTTCCTTTGTCTTTTGTACATCGAGATTTAAGTAATTAACGTCACACCATTGAACAAAATCGTTAACTTGACCACGATACTCCCAATCATTTGCAATCTTGATTTTCTCAACAATCACATCAGCATATTTAAGAATTAAGCAATTTTCATTATGAGTTTTACAATCATTCGTATACAATAAAAAACAACTGTTGGGACAGAACACATCCCTGAGGGGTGCCAGAATTTGTATTGATAATATTAGACTTGACATTTTTAAACTATACATATTGTGGTCTGTCAGTAACGTATTTATATATCCAATAGATAAGATTATTGTTTACATTCATGGACAGCAATTTTTGTAACATGATATGAGGTTGAATAGTATTAAATGCACTGTTAAGATCAATGAATAAGACTATTATATATGTATGTGAGTTATCAAGGTGTTCTTTGATATGATGTAGTAGTGTTATTGTGGCGTCTTCTACACTTTTATCTTTAGAATATGCAAATGGCATAGTATCTCTAAGTGGATCATCGTACTTACACAAACATTTTTTAACAATATTTTCAAAGCATTTCATAATTACAGAAGTAAGAGCTACAGGTCTTAGGTCATTCATAGCGAGAGGCAGTGTTACTTTAGCGACAGGTATGGTTTCAGAGGTTTTCCACAGAGAAGGAACCTTGCATTGATCAAGAGAAGCTTGGAATAGTAGTTTTACAACTGTTCACAACGTGATTTTACCATCTTGGCACACAACTTATCAAATCTCATAGCTTTACCTATTTCAATTTTCTTCAAGGACAACCTTACATCTTCGTGAGAAATCACAATAGGGTGGTCGTTCACATTACCTATGGTTGATATCATGTAAGAACATTTTGAGATCATTTACATTCTCAAAAATGTCTTCTGGATCAGGTATGTTGCGTTTCGTCTGGAAACCACACAATTGCTTAAGGTCACTCCATGCACTTTGCGACAAATGTTCAATCCTATCTCTATATCTTAATTAAGTTTGTTTGATTTTGTGGTTCAATCGATTTTGTACATTTCTTAATACTTTTTCATTAACTGACGACAGGGCTGCCTTTTTTTCACTCAACATCTAATTGAGTTCTTTTGTAACCCAAGGCTTACTGTTAGGATATACTGTAATATTTTTCATGGGGACTATCATACTAACAAAAAATCAAAATAACTTTTAAAACTCAACAATATATCTAATATCATATTTGTCATCATACAGCACTGAAAAGTCAGTACCATTAAAACAATCTTGATGATGTGTGAGTGGGTGGTGTCCATACCACAGGGGACAACCATAGGCCATCCCGAGAGTCAGTCTGCGATGACGAGGAAAGACTTCCCCGCGACTGTGAAGAAGTCTGAAGAAACAGACCCTAAGGGCCTGGAGGAGTTGTCGTCGCACAGCATGGGTTCCTGTTGCTGACTGGGCTGTAATACCTGACATGGCTCGCAGGCACTGACGATGCTGGCGATGTCAGAGTCTATGCCAGGCCAAAACACAGTCTGCAAGGCAAGAGTCATCCGTCTGAAGGATGACCGATAGCGCTGGGTCGAAGTGTGCCAGAGCAGGCGGCTGAGTAAGGGCTGTCTTGACGCGGTTGAATGCCTCGTCGTGGTCTGCAGTCCATGTGAACGTCTGTTTTGGGCTCATAAGGGAGCGAAGAGGTTGGGCCGCAGCTGCTATGTTTGGGGTGAGCTCCGATAACTGGTTCACCAGGCCCATGAACGACCGGAGGTCAGTCAGGTTCTCGGGAGTCGGTAAATCCCGGATGGCACTGACTCGGTCTTCACCTGCAGTGACGCCCGCAGCGGAGAGGTCGTAGCCACAGAATCGCAACCTAGGCTCGGCGACTGCGAACTTGTCCTTGTTCAGGGTGATTACGTGCTCGCGGCATTTGACCAACATCTGACGAATCCTTTTCAGGTGTGAAGGGAAGTCGTCATCAAAGAGAAGAATGTCATCGACCACCTTGACACGATTCTCCATCTCCTGGAGTGCCATGTCACCGCGGAGGCAGTAGGCGTCACCAGTGGCCGCAAAGCCCATTGGTCCTCTGCGGTGCGTGAATCGGCCGTAGGGAGCTATGAAGGTCATGAGGACCCGATCTTCCTTGTCCAGATTGAACTGCCAGTACCCGCACAGGGCTTCCGCTGTTGGGAAGAAACGAGCTGAGGGGTTAACCCTGCGGACGGCAGCGAAAGGTGTTGGTGCTAGATGAGTTGGGCGGGAAACTTGACCATTAAGTTTCGTGATCCGAACACCTTTGTCCTTGGCGACGACGACCAATGGGTGGCATCAGTCAGATGGCGCGTCGCCGGCAGGCTCAATGACCCTGACGTGTCATGGATTCCAACTCATCCTTGACTTGCTGCTGGAACGCAAAGGGGATTTGTCTTGGTGAGTGAATGGCGAACGGTACTGCGTCCTCCTTCAGGTGGATCGTCATGGGTCGGCCAACCATTGGCTTCAGGGGTGCTTCCTTGAGATCCTCCTTAGAGAGTAGAACGTCCCTGAACTCCCGAAGAAAGTACTCCTTCGTGACAAAGGGGGACGTAAGGACGGGTAGTGGCAGTTCACCACACCGGTTAACGTGCTTAACCATTAGGATTGGCTTCGGGAGCTCCTGTGATATGATGGCCAATTCCTTGCAGTTACCATTGGAGAGGAGTGTAGTTTGGACGCCCTCGTGAACTTGTATCTGGGCGACACACGACTTCTGCCCGAGCCGAATAGAAGGTAGCTTCGAAACATCCCAGGGCAGGTGACATTTCTGACCAGTCCGCCGTCAGCGTGTGAACGAAAGGTAGAGGATGTAGGTTGCTGGATTTGCATCATGCCAAGGTGTTGCTTGCCGATGACGGTGACGTCCGCTCCAGTGTCTGGTAACATCTGGAGTCGTGAAGTGGACTCTCCGTAAACCAGGTGAACACACACGGGCTTGGGAGCCATGTCGTTTAAAGCGGGGACGTGAGACACACGGCGGCAGGAGCTTGACTACCGTGAAGGAGAGTGTGACTTGCCCTGGCCGAGGTCCTTCCACTTCACTCGGCAGTACTTGTCGTAGTGTCCGGGCCTCTTGCAGAAAAGACGCCGGACTTTCTTGGCAGGGCACTTGGCAGTATTTTCCCAGTGACCCTTACGTCCACAGTTGTTGCAGGTGCCTTCTGTGGCAGGGCACTGACCGGGCCCATGCCTGTAGGTACAACACTGGCAGGGGTGTGCTGCATCAGCGGCTGGGGGCGTCCCTCGATGCCCTGAGAACAATGGCTGAGGTGAGTAAGTCACCTTGTTACATCGTTTACCCTTTTTGTAGGCAGAAACGGCGCAAAGCTGACTTGGTGAAGACTGGATGGTGGATGCTATGCCCCGAGCAGCTTCAAATGAGCGGCAGCAAGTGACCACGTCTTGGAGAGGTGCCCTACATTCAGAGAGATAAAGCGTCACTGGGTCGCTTGAGCACAGGTCAACCTTCTCAACTAAGTTCTTCAGGCGGACATAAAACTCAGAAAAAGTCTCGCCGGCTGCCTGTTTGCAACACAGGAGCTCACGGCGATGGAGAGCTTCATTTTGTTGACTCTTGAAATGGGACTGCAACTCGTCGAGAGCCTCGTCCACAGAATGGTGTGTGTCAAGTCCGATCACGAGAGTGTGTTCCAGAGGCCGTTGAACGTCCAGGGAGACTGACATCCGTAGCTGGATGAGTTGCTTTTCCCTGGAGAGGCGCTGTAGGTCGATCATGACTGAAAAATCATGTCACCGCCGACGCCATTGCCTGAACACTTGGTAGGTTGAGTCAGCTTGCAGAGTGGGGGGACTCTGAACGACAGGTGTTCCCGCAGGGAGCCCTGGTGAGGGCGTAGGAGTCGCAGTCATGATGACGGGTGGGGCAACGACTGTAGTGGCAGTGTGGTTTACCAAAGAGACGACCGTCCGAGAACGGGCGACATCGCTTCTGCGCATGCGCTGGGAATAGAAATGTCGTACTGCTGTTGGCAGAATGTTGAGGAGATAATGGTGGACGGACATCATTGCAGTCGCTCCTCGCTCGCTGAACGCGATAGAATCAGGAGGGGTTTGTAATAAATAAAGTTGTGTACATACGCATGTACTATTTCATTTGTAATGTATATATATATATATATATATATATATATATATATATATATATATATATATATATATATATATTCAACAAGGTTCTGTTATTTGTCAATATAGGTTAAGGTTTGGTTAATTTGTTATGTTATGTTGTTTTAGAAGCTTTCAATTTTTTTTCTATGACCCAAGACAAGGACTAGTATAGAGTCTTTGTCCAAGGCCACAGGCCATTCTGATGAAGATGTAAAAAGTTACCGTGTATATATATATATATATATATATATATATATATATATATATATATATATATATATATATACATATATATATATATATATATATATATATATATATATATATATATATATATTTATATACATCATCTAGGAGGCCGACAAGTTTCAGCCTGATAGAGGGGTATACGGGGAGAGCGGGACAGAGACAGGGGAGGACGAAGCGGGACAGAGGCGAGGGAGACAGACAGAGAGGGTGAGGCCAACAGTCGCTGCAATGTTTGAGTCGTGCGGCTGACAGCGCAGAAGCGATGTCGCCCGTTCTCAGGCGGTCGCCTCCTGGAATACCACAGCGGCATTGACGGCAACTGTGCTTGCAGGTGTAGCAGCTGCGAGACTGGTTGCCAAGGGGTCGTATGCGGGAGAAGAAGTGTTGAGTGTTGGGGTGAGGATCAGATGAATGAGGTGGAGAGACCGCGTGTGTAGTGGGCGTGGCCTCCGCCGCACTGGCAGTGGAAGGAGCTGACAACATACATACTAATGTGTAACGCTCATGATCTTCCTTTCGTCTCTCTTCATCTGCTTTTCTTCTTTCAAACTCTTCTACTCTGCGTCTGTCCTCATCTTCCTGTCTCTGACGAACGTCAGCTGACAATCTTGATTCTTCCAAATACTAATAATAAGATGAAGAAAGTCTGTGTTGCGCGGGGCCTGGGAGGAGAGATGAGGTGTCAGTAGGGGGGGGGGCATCTGTGAAGGGGCTGCCTGGATTCTCGTGTAAGGAGCCGTCAACGTGGGCTTGTTCCATATCACTGCACCCAGAGGGAGACGGTGATTCTGCCATGGTTGACTGTGAAGGCCCGTGACGAGGCAGGTGTTGAAAAACCCGAAGGAAAACAAGGGTTTAAACAAACTTTAAAAAAAATATTTTAAAGTTGGCGATGTGGCAGTGGTTGTGGCGGTGAAAAGGCAGCATACAGGGCGCTGATCCACGAACGGAGGTAGCAGCTAGATAACGCCGCCACAAACTAACGCCAACTTTACTACCTCGCTGCTACCTCGCTCTGTAAGGCATCCACAAGGAGGACTTTTCAGGGTATATAGTAGCCCGGTAGTAAGAGATCCACTGACGTCACGCCACGAGTGACGTCACGATGCTTGACGTACTCGCTAGCCAATCACAACACTGTTTACAAAACACAGCAACCAATCCCGAGCCATCCACGGTATCAGTGTTTACAAACACAACAGTCTCTTCACTCTTGTGTCTCTCGTCCGACAGACAAAGAAAACATGGCAGAACCTGCTTATATATTCTTTACCTATATAGATCTCATAATTTTAGGAAAATATTCTTTTTTACCTATTTATACAATTCATTAGTTACCCTTATTATTTAATTTTATTATTCCTTGCTGTGAATTTTAACATACTAGCATAAAGACAAAAGACACTCACACTGACAAAAAATATATACATGCAGTAACCTTGTTCCCTTTTATCAATAGTTAATAAGAATAAATAAGAGGTAAATTTACGATCTCTCTCTCTCTCTCTCTCTCTCTCTCTCTCTCTCTCTCTCTCTCTCTCTCTCTCTCTCTCTCTCTCTCTCTCTCTCTCTCACGCATAGGAATTGTATATAAATATGAACGTTAACTATACCCTTTTTATACCTATACGTTTATTTTTTTTTTTTAGTGTATGGAACAAGGAAACTATACGTAACAGTATCCTTAGTATGGAAAGGAGAGAAAAAGAGAGAGAGAGAGAGAGAGAGAGAGAGAGAGAGAGAGAGAGAGAGAGAGAGAGAGAGAGAGAGAGAGAGAGAGAGAGAGAGAGAGGGGGGGGGAGGGGGGGGGGAAGGCTGCCGGGGGCATTGCTGCTGCCAGACGTACGCTTCATAAGATCGTAGCTTTTATTTGTATGCAAACCTATGTCTGTAGATCAGGAACTATTTAATATAATTATATGGCTACAATAATGTTTTGAACATACATTTCCCTTCATTTCACGCACGAAAACAGAAAATAGACAAAGGTACTACTGGTTAAGAAAGTAGTAAGTTATGGCGGGGAGCTTAACACATTTTCTGCAGTTTGTGACGTCACTGTACCCCCGCAAGCCAGCGTTAGCCCTTTCGTGGATCTCAATTTGGCGTTATCTTGCTACCGGCACAGTTATTGCCGCTGTAAGTGTTTCGTGGATCAGCCCCCAGACCGCGCTGATCCATCCCGCCTCAGTCACCAACTGAGCGCGATGAAGGGTTAATGTGTCGCTCTGCTACTCGTTTCCCGCCTCCCAAGAATATGGATTTAACGGCGGAAATGATGAGACAAACGAAGCAATGCAAAAAAAGTCACTGCATGACACTCACTGTCACAAACTGTCACTGCACTGTACAATCCCTGTGCTTGAAGAGAAATACTTATTTAGAAAATGAAAATAGTTTTTCCTCTTTCACTTAGCCTATTTTAAATGTAGATTGTACTTTAAAGTATGAGTGATTTTTAAATTTCAAAAAATAACTAAAAAGTTAAATTTTATTCAAAAACCATATTAATTATTCAGAAAAAAAAAAAAAAAAAAATACTGGCCCGGCACGCGCCGTTGCCTTCACCAGTCGTTTGCTCAATGCTGCTGAGCGCAACTACAGCGTCACACACCGCGAAGCTCTCGCAGTGGTTTGATCACTTCGTCATTTCAGAGACATAATACTCGGATATAGTATCCACGTTCTGACCGATCATTTTGCTGTCACAGAGTTGTTCAAAGGAACCAGCTTGACTGGAAAATTTGCCCGTTGGCAACCCACCGTTCAAGAGTATAATCCTTCATTCGCGTACATCCCAGGTAAAGCTAATTCTGTCGCTGACGCCCTGTCCCGTCATGTCGCTCCTGTTGCTCTGCTTAAAGCATCACAGTCACTCCCTATTCTTGAGAAAGTCAAATCCTCTCAACGCTCTGACCATTTCTGCACACGTCTCGTTTACTACCTTGAGTCAGGTGATGCCGGTAACCTTCCAAGCTTGCCATTCTCCCCAAACTCCTTTCTGCTTCGAGATGATGTCCTCTATAAATCTAGTACTGTCATTTCTGAGGACGATTCATCTCAGCTTGTCATTCCAGAAGCCCTCGTGCCCACTATCTTGTACCACGTTCCTGACTCCTCTCGCTGGTCATCCAGGCAAAGATAGATCATTCAAACAGGCTCAAAGGTCGTATTTCTGGCCTTCCATGCGGAAAGACATCACTCGCCACTGCCTCTTATGCGCCTCCTGCGCTGAGCATCGTCCCTCTCTTCATCACGAATCTCCAAATCTCGCTTACACTATCCCTCATGCGCCATGGGACAGTCTGTCAGTCGACGTGTTGAAACTTCCTTTGACCGAGAACGGTTTCCACTACTTGCTCGTTTACATTGATAGTTTTTCACGGTTCAGTATCTTGGTTCCTCTCAAGGACAAATCTGCACGTTCTGTTGCACGAGCACTGATAAATGAAGTTATCTGCCGGTATGCTTCCCCTAAGGTGCTACTGTCGGATAATGGCACCGAATTCAACAATGCCATGCTCAAG
Source organism: Metacarcinus magister (assembly GCA_029783475.1). NCBI lineage: Eukaryota > Metazoa > Arthropoda > Malacostraca > Decapoda > Cancridae > Metacarcinus > Metacarcinus magister. Next base: position 383,357 of record JAPQNM010000026.1, read on the forward strand.
GCTGTCTGCGAGTCATTCCATATCAAAAAGTGTAACATCATTCCATATTCCCCTCAGGCGAACGGAAAAGTTGAAAGAGCAAACCGTCAAATTCTCGACATATAACGTTTCATTGCCGGTTCAAGCTCCTCATGGGATGAACACATTCCCTTAGTCGCGTGTTCTCTCAACGCTGTGATTCACTCATCCATCAACGAGTCCCCGCATTTCATATTATATGGCTCTGACAAGAAACTCCCATATGAGTTCCTCTCCTCTGAGCCTCATCCTCTCTACTGCGTCGACGACTATGTAAGGTATCGCGTCTCAGCTTTTCAGCGCATCCATATTTCCGTCCGTGACAGCCTTGCAGACTCTCAGGAATCTATGCTAAATAAACAGCATCAGCGCTCTAAGCCGCACGAAATCGAAGTCGGTGACATCGTGTTCACCAGAGTCCAAGACCGCCACTCTAAGCTCGATCCGCTATTCAACGGACCTCACCGCGTGAGCGAAATCATGGCTGGCCATAAGGTAAAACTCCGCAACCTTAAGTCAGGCAAAGAAAATCTAGTTCACAGAGACCACCTCAAAAGAGTCGATCGTGGATTCGATGTTGAGTCTGTCTCTCCACTCCCACGTCATGCACCTGACAGCGTTGTGAGTCAGCTACCTTCACCCCCCATTCCACCTATTCCAAGGTATCAGCTACGGTCTCGCCCAGCCTAGTAGCCTTTCCTTCATTTCCTGTGCCAACTTTCTGTATATTTATTTATGTATTCATGTTCTATTGTATGTACTTAGATATTCATATTCTCTATAGTATTGTATAACTTAAGGCAACCTTCATTTTCATCATTCCCCCTCTTTTTTTTTACCTTGACATACGAGGACGTATGTTTCCAAGGGGGAAGCATTTGTATCATATATATCTTGTAACATATTTTAGGTAGTTCCTTTATATTAAGGAGCTGAGAGAGAGTCATTTCCCGCCACCCTGTCACCTCGATCCCAGGAGGGCCTCGGTCCCAGGAGAGCCGCGGTCTTAGGAGGGCCTCCTTTGTCATAGCATCACATTCCGACAAGCCCTAGTCACAGGTGCGCGCTCCAATCAGAGCAGGCCATGGAGGATCAGGTCCCGCTCAGGTAGCGCTCGTCAGTGTTGATCCTACGCTTTCTCACCTACGCTCTCACCTCGCCTTCCGGCTGATTTAAATAGTTACCCTCTCTGTCCCAGACTCTCGCACTCACTCACTCACTAGCTACCATCAAATCAACGCACAATATACTCTCTCTCGGCAGCCAAGCGTTCCAGTCTCCTGCTCAATCTGTATAACTATATACTGTGCATCTCATCAATAATATCAAGAAAAACTAAGCTGTGTTTTCTCTCGACAAGACCATTCAACATCCTGGTGTATTCGGGCGCGGAGAAATACCAGGCTCTAATATACTCTAATATACATATATGACACCAAGGTCATTTCCTTGATATACTGGAAGGCACTTGATCCCTGCCGTCGTGGCTGTTTGTCTCTCATCTCCTTCGGTAGCTCCTTCTTGTTGGTGTGTACTGTGCCAACAAAGGTCATACCACAGTTATTTAGAAGGTCAGCTACCAGGAGAACAGAGGTAAACCAGTTATCAGTTGTCACGATCCGGTTCGTCCCATGGTTGGGCCTTGTCAGCTCTAGGGTAAAGTAATGGCCAAGCTGAAGGTCGCCCCTTGGTTGAGTTCCCTGCTTCCCCAGGTAGGGGATGCCACCGAGTAAGTACTTAGTCTCGCTGTCATTGATGAGGACCAGCTTGATGTCATACACACGTTAACAGCAACTCCGGGAGAAATTCTACCTAAATGTGATTTAGGGGAAAAACGCAGCGAGTGAGCCGGACCACGCAGCCACCCTTGACCAAGTCAGACAATGCACTGAAGGTACTTGGCATGCAGATTCTACTGTTGTCATTAGTCAGTGTACATGGGCTTGGAAGCTTTAGTTGGCCAGAGTGTAATTTTTTACCTAAATTTGAGTTCTTAAACACATTTGAATCACTGGGTTTTCCTACAGCTTAATATCTACATCAATAAATGAGCAAGTACTAGCCACTAATGCCATAATTACAATGGAGAAGAACTACTTGTAATTGTAGAATGTAGAACCACAACGATCTGGATTGTCAATGCGGACGTGTTTTCCCTCCAGAGCACCAATGCAGTTTGGGAACTGTGTGTTGGCATAGAAATCCTTTGCTACTTGGAGCCAATCACATTCACTTTTTTAAGACATGTAGATGTCCTGTGTAGACATTCCCAGAGTGCATCACATGTTTCGTAGACAATCTTTGCAAGTGTTGATACACCGAGCCGGTAATCAAAGTGAGGAGAAGAGAAGCTGTTACCCGTTACTAGGTACCTGTAAACGTTTTAACTTAGTTACTAGTATGTAGCTAGTAAGGATAATAAAATATTTTTCTATTTTCTATATTTGCACTTGTGTAGCCAAAACATCCCGGACCAAGTAACACCCGCTCCTCTCACTTGGAATGTGTGTGTATGTGGGGGGGGGGAGAGAGAGAGAGAGAGAGAGAGAGAGAGAGAGAGAGAGAGAGAGAGAGAGAGAGAGAGAGAGAGAGAGAGAGAGAGAGAGAGAGAGAGAGAGAGAGAGAGAGAGAGAGAGAGAGAGAGAGAGAGAGACCGTTTATCATTATTAAGGTTATTAAGGTATTTCTGATGTCACTTCTTCCAAAGTATAAGAAGCTAAATGACGAGCAAAGGTTTGAGGCACAGATGGAAATAATGAAAGTGGTGAGAAGAGTACACCTGATGCCAGCACAGGGTCCATCTATTTCATACTACGGCGATGTGCTCTCCATCAGCAACTTTCAACCCTATGTTTCATCACCAGGTATTGCTCAGTACATCCAAAGGCATCTGCCTGCACATGGTGAGAATCTGATGCATCAGCACCAGCCAGGTGAGGGTCAACCCTTATCCCTGGACTACATGCATCCCCATGGTTACAGTCACAATCAACATTATCAACATTCCCTACATCATCCACGTCCAGGTCAAGAGTTCTCACAGTCAGCGTCAAATATCAGCACTGATGTACCGTCACCTGTATCAGAAAGGTCTCTGCACTCAGGCGATACTGACCTATATGAACTGTAATAATGAGATATAAGTATGACCTTCACACATAACTTGTGTTCAGGATATAATGGATAAACTCTTATATGCGTTCAGAATCAATGTTTCATTTCGTTTTTCAGTTTTGCATATTAAATGATTCTAGTGTGGATTGATTACTGAATATGGTAGTTTTATCAGGAAGTAAAAAGTTGAAATGTTATGTAACCGCATAGACTGCTGAATTATGTCAATAAAGTATATGCATCTAATGTGACTTTGGCAGGGCCGAGGTGACTATCAATTAATATTATGATTCTAGAGAGTCGTGGGGAAGAAAAGTCATGAAGCATGATACCCCGAATATATTTACAAACAAAATAATAGCAAACAGTTGACTAACAGCTAAAAACAAATCACCAACGACGATCTGCTCGTATAAACAAACACCAGTTACCAGAGCAGGGGCATGGCACCCAATAAATCCCGGAAGAACCGCCTGGAGGATAAGATGCGCGGTAGCAACACTCGGTAACGTAGTTAGCACCTCAGGCAGCAGGGAGTGTCGAATGGTGTAGGTACGGTCGAAGGGCATATTGGAAGGGAGCCCAAGTCTCCGCAAGTGCCTTTAGGAATGTTGAGAACCAGCAGCAGGTGGTGGAGGTGTTGTCAGGTTTGAGAGCTGAGGCAGATTGCCTACCCCCGGTCCCGCTGCTTTGAGCTCATCTCGGCTAGACTACCCGCTTACCCCAGGACAAGGGGGTGGGGTAGTGGCGGGGAAACCGCCCAACAAGCAGCTGTAAAGATGAACCATCGCTGGTTGACTAGAGTGGTAGTTCACCCACCGAGGAGGGAACGAGGCAGGTGCGGTTCCTCACATATGCGCCCACCAAAACATCTACTGTGCAGCTGATGTCGAAGAACTGCAGCTGACCAGGATACATAAACAAAACTTATAATAGGTTGGAGTGCAGGAAAAAAAATCTTATAATAGGCTGGAGTGCAGGAAATAAATAAAGAACTATTGCCGTTTGAGAAGGTCGGCTCCAATGTTGTTTGACCCGGCAACATGAACAACCCTAAATAAAGTCCATCGTAGTACTCTGTCATGTTTACCTTTAAATTTCTCAAAGTATATTAGAGGCTTGTGGTAAACTTCAAGGATAAATTCCTTACCTCGAAGGTAAAAATCAAACCTATGAATGCCGAACACGATGGCCAGGCATTCCCTCTCGATGGTAGAGTATCGTCGCTCCCGATCGAGTAGTTGCCGACTGGCGTAAGAGATGGGATGTGGACGATCATCATGGTATTGAAAGAGTACAGCACCTAATCCATAGTTTGAAGCATCGGTGCGTAGGACGAAGGTCTGGCTGGGATCCGGAAGACGAAGAATAGGTTCGGAGGTCAAGGCTTGCTTCAGCAGCTCAAACCTTGCGTGCAGTTTTTCAGTCCACTGGAGGGGGTCCCGTACCAGCTTCTTCAACAAGTCACAGAGGGGGCCGGTAAGCTCTGAGGCCTGAGGAATGAAAACTTTAATAAAGGATATCAAACCTAGGAAACTCCGGAGTAACTTCTTGGTGGTAGGAGGAGTCATGGAGGCGATGGCAGTCAACTTGCCAACTTGTGGTTGAAGGTGGTTGCTTGACAATACAAATCCCAGATAGTTGATGGACTCTGCTCCAAACAGACTTGATGGCAGAAATGTGAATACACAAAAATTAGTCGAAATACTGCAAGATGGTTCAGCATGGGAAACAGTAACTGAGTTGAGTAACCTGCAATCAATGGCCATCCGATACGTACCGTCGGACTTCCTGACCATGATAACTGGAGAGCAGTGTGGTGAGGTTGAAGGTTGGATGATACCTTGACTCAACAGCTGCTCGACCTCTTCCTGGTAGTAGTGCTGGATATGGATTGGCACTGGGTAGATCTTGGCTTGTATTATCTCCGTTGTAGTGAGGGTGATGTCGTGCTCGATGGTCTTGGTGCAGCCAGGTTGATCAGAAAAAATAGACTGGTACGTGAGAAACAGGTCTTCAACCTGAGCAGACTGGTTCCAAGTGGGAATAGTATTAATGACAGGTTCTCTAGAATTAGTTGGGCCATCAGACGTTAAAGTAAGCTCAGGCAAATCATCAAGAGTGACGCCTGTTCACAAGAAGCTGAGGTCGGAGTCGAACAACTATCGACCCAGCTCACTCCTCCTTGTGATCAGCAGGATATTCGAGAAGATAATTGCTGAGCAATTAATAAACTTCCTCGAGGATCACCACCTGCAGTCCTCGAGGCAGTTCGGCTTCAGGAGAAGTCGCTCCACCTCTGATCTCCTTCTTCTCTCCAAGTCCTGGCACGACGCTCTAGATGCTGGCCACCCCTCTTTGGTGATTGCCCTGGACATCACCGGAGCCTTCGAGTGTGTGTGGCATCGAGAGCTGACAGCCAAGCTGGAACAGATGGGCATTACCTCGAGAGAGAGAGAGAGAGAGAGAGAGAGAGAGAGAGAGAGAGAGAGAGAGAGAGAGAGAGAGAGAGAGAGAGAGAGAGAGAGAGAGAGAAAGAGCGAGACCGAAAGCGAGAGCAAGAGAGAGAGAGAGAGAGAGAGAGAGAGAGAGAGAGAGAGAGAGAGAGAGAGAGAGAGAGAGAGAGAGAGAGAGAGAGAGAGAGAGAGAGACGCAAGAAAACAAGAAATAAGAGTGACAAACTAAATAAAATATAGTTAAACGTAGAAATCACACAGACAATGCTCAGGACTTGGTATTCTAACCTTTAATAGTTAAACATAGTCACCATCATCATCATTATCATCATTAGCATTATTATCATCAATATCATTATCATCATTATTATCATCATTAATTACTGTTTAGTTCACCTCCTGACAAAGTTTCCTTCCACTTCTCAAAGTCTACTGTTGTTGTTCATTACAACCAATGTTAACATCCAGCTTCGGCACGTTGTCCCCAGCCTGCCGGAGGTTTATTTCTTTCTTTCCTAAAATACCAAGATGTCGGTCTAACTTAACTTCTCTCATTAGTAACCTGCAGCGTTGATTTTGTTGATTTTAATTTATTTCAGTTGATTTTAACTGGATTTACTTGAAAAATCACCGTGCAGCAGTTACCAGAAGGTTGTCATGGACCGACCGCCTTGACTGTGGTCGTGTGTGCCAGCAGTGCCTCGTGGAGCACACGTTTAATTAAGGTTCATTGTGTGTATTGATGGCACGAGTAACGTTTGATTTTTATTTGTTTTGTTCATTACAGACTATAATAGTTTGCAATGAATAATTATCTGTATTAAGGATGACAAGGACCTTATTTCTAATTGTGATTCTGAGTATCTAACCGACTGCTGATGTTAAATTAAAGGGACTTTAATTAACCTATTAGAAAACTTTTAAATCATAGCGAAACAAGGGGTCCGGTGCTGTGTGACGAGAATGGTTGTAAGACACTGTAGATGGCAACGTCTTTTCACCTTTGAGAGTTTTACCACAAATTTGTCAACTCGGGAACTATTTTTTTTTCCCACGTTAGTCACACATTTAACAAAATTCCACAAAGCATGGCAGGAAGTTCTTCTCACCATCATTATGAAGTGACATAACTTAAATCACTACTTCCTTTACTACTCCTTCTGTGTCATGCAACTTGATGTCACCACCACAGACCTTATGTCACCAGAACGCATACTGGCATTAATCAATACAATTACCATCGCTGATACAGACGGCAGTTTTTCAATCGTTATCGTTCATACATTCCAAATTATCAGCTCCAGATTAATCGTCAGCATATATATGATGGAGAATGTGTTTCAGTCATACAACGGTCATTATTACTCGCATCACAAATATAACTTTTATTTTTATGACAAACTCACCGCCCTCATTCATTAGTATTATTAACTACTGAGTTCAAAGTGAGAAAAAGAGAGAGAGAGAGAGAGAGAGAGAGAGAGAGAGAGAGAGAGAGAGAGAGAGAGAGAGAGAGAGAGAGAGAGAGAGAGAGAGAGAGAGAGAGAGGTGCAACAACGAGACAACAACCAAAGCCGGCACCAGCAGGAAAGACGAGATACGAACAGTTGTTTGATAAATAAAGACGACACTTATGTATAACAACCCTTGATTGCAGCAAAACGTTGGACAATAATGAGTTGGAATAGTATGTAAAATTTGGAAATAAAGGTTTGGGAATGGAAAAGTTCGCGTGCCAATTCATATGATACCCAAATGAAGCCATGACAAAAAATACTGAGGTACACGTGGTCTGTAGCCGAAATGACTCTATGATCAGATGTCCTCGGTACCAATGCACCAATAATCAAATGCATTTGCCCCCAGAAATAGATAAGGGTGTACCCTAGCTGTAGGCAGCAGAGCTACCACGTAAATGGTGATAAATCGGAAAAGTTTGTGTCACTATGCTACTACCAAGCTAAAGTGGCGGGTGGGAGGCATATCCCTTGGGATGACACCTGATAACAGCGCACCCACGTCTCCCAAACATGTGGTGCATAACTACAGGAAATCTTCGTTTTACGATAGCAATGCGTTCCTTGAAACCCTATCGTAAACCGAAATAGCGTATACCGAACCCATTTTTACATGTATTAGATAGGGATGCGTTCCAGCACATTGCCAAAGTCACTCCTTCAGGTTCAGATACATACATAAAGACTTAGTGTAAAAATAAACAAATTGAATGTAAATAATAAAGAAAATAAAGAAAATAATAAAGAAAAGAATATAATTATGCAATCATCTGATCAGCTGATGCGGGCGACGTAGGCGGTGAGGCGGAGGTCGAAGGTGAGGCGGGCGATTCAAAACCTGAAGTTGATTGCTCTGTTAAAGTGGATGGTCCAGCTGATGTTGATGGGCTGGCATGTTTGAAGAACGTCGAGATCTTTGACTGTTTGGCACAAGGTTTCACTGTGTTTGGCACTGCATGCACCACCACGCCGATTTGGCCACGCCCAACACGCCACGCCGATTTTGGCGCCTTTTTTTAATATCGTAACTGCGAATCAAGTATCGTAAATCGAAAATAGGGTACTAATTGGCTAGTATCGTATCTGCGAATTTAACGTAAACCGAACTATCGTATAGCAAAGACTTCCTGTATTGCTTAGTATGTAAAAAAAAATCATGCCAGAAACGTTAATTAAATATGCATACACTTTTATTGTGCGTTTCACAATAAATGGAAGATTACCCACCCGCCACTTTAGCTTGGTACCAGTATAGTTGGGTTTCTTATGGTTATGCATTAGGTCTATTATCATTCATCATCAATAACAAAATATCCAGGATTAGCAGTGATATCAGCACATTTATAATCATCACCAAAGTAGGAC
>JAPQNM010000026.1:404326-406826 GCA_029783475.1 Metacarcinus magister
TGGGAAAAAACACATCAAACGTGATTCTGAGTGTAATGAAATACAATGAATGTGCTTCATCAATATCATTGTACCTTCTCACCTTACCATCCTTAGTGAATACACATATGGTTATGCATCTATTTGTTTCCTTAACAATACAAAGTCACTGGAGACTGCCACTTTAAGTTGCTCTGAGTGAAGGCGTCGGAGAAGGAGGAGGAAGAGGAGAAGGAAGAGGATTTTTCCTTTTTAAATTATGTCGACCAAAAGGAAAGAGCCAGGGCAAGCCACCCCAGAGAGTAATATTATAAGACGAAATAGCAGTTCAGCCTTAAAACTGACTTAGATATATATTTGTTGACTTTTATTAGGAAACGCTGTGACTAGGATGACTATTACATGCAGCGAATGTTATAAGGCGGTGTTCGGTTCACGTGAAAATAGAATCAGAAAATCATTATCTAGTAGTTTTTAGGTCAAATATATGAGTTTATACCACTGTAATTGCGTCAAAAAATATCTGGAAACGGGAAGCTTGTGATCAACTGTTTCTTTATTGTTTGCATCATCTAAGAAAGGATCCCAATGGACGTGATGTAGACGTTCAATGGTGATGACGTGAAGGAGGAAGAGGAGGAAGAGGAAGAAGAGGAGTACAAAGAAGTACTAAGGAGGAAGAGACAGCAACAGTCCTACGGGATCTAACAAGCCTGTCCGTGTAGCTACACTACTGTTATGATATCTACTTGATAGACACAAAAAGACAGCAAAGTCCACTCCTACGAGTGGTGCTTGGCTGAATAAGTTCAGCTCGTTTAGCCGTTCTTTATTTTATTAAAACTTCTTTGTATTCGCTCAAGTTAATCAATATTTTTTTTCTTCTGTAGTATGGTGACCAGAACTGAATGCAATATTCTAGATGAGGGCGTACAAGTGCATAAAGTAGTGTAGGGATAATTTTTTTCAGATTTATACTCAAAAGTTTTTTTGATGAAACCGAAAGTTTATTTGCTGTCTTAATAACATCTGAAGAATGTTTACTAGGTTTAAGGTCGTTACTATAATAACCCGTAAGTCTTTTTTTTATGGCTAACCTTGAAAAGTTCGGAGCCATTTATTGTATATTTTGTATAATGATTATTGTTTCCGATATGCAAAATTTTACATGTATCAATATTAATTTTCATTTGTCACTTTTCTGACTAACTGATTAAATAAGTTGTCGATGTTTGATTGTAGTTGTATTTTTCAGCGGTTGTAGTTATTTTACTCATGATTTTCGTATCGTCAGCAATATTTTTTATATTTTACAGGTGAGGCCTTCATCGATATCATTGACATAAATTAAGAACAGAATGGGGCCAGGTACTGAGCCCTGTGGCACATTGCTTATAATGTCTCCCAGTTAGATGATTTACCGTTTATCACGAAGCGCTATTTTCTTTTGGAAAGCCAGTCTTCAAACCACTTAAGAATTTTCCCAGCAATGCCGTGTGATTCTAGTTTCTTTAGTAGTCGTTTATGGAGAACTTTGTCGAACGCATTTTGAAAATCAAGATAAATGATATCTACCACTTTTGTTTCATCATAATTGTTGGATACGTTTTTTTTATAAAAGTTAAGCAGATTTGTTAGACATGAACATTTGTGACGAAAGTCCTGTTGAGAATTATTAATAGAAATATAGTATTCAAGAAACTTACTAATTTTTCACGTATTATAGTTTCCATTAGTTTACCAACTACGGATGTGAGGCTGTTTAGTCTGTAGTTATTTGGTAGCGCTTTATCTCCCCTTTTTTTGTATGGACGTAATATTTGCCAATTTCCAAATGTTTGGAACTTTTCCAGAATTTAAGGATTTATAAAAGAGTATCGTAAGTGGTTTGCTGATTTGATATTTTGCCTCTTTTAAAACTGTCGGTGCAATAAAATCAGGACCGGGAGTTTTGTTTACTTCAATCTTATCAAGTACTTTAGTTACTGCATTTTTATTTTAGTTACAATCACTTAATGGAATTAAATTTGGTTGAGCTGGTATTATGCCTTGGATTTCATAAGTGTTTTCAACGGTAAAAACGGATGCAAAGTAGTCATTTAGTTTTTCGGCCATTGCTAGTTCGTTATTTGTTACTTTACCATTGTAACGTGGGGGTCTAGTGGTGGTCTAGTGGCTAGCGGCCGGGCATACCAGCTTAGGATCCCGCGTTCGAGCCTCGGCACGGGCTGGCCACTTTTCTTCGTTACTACCGCCGAGTGGCCTAAGATCACCCACATGCTGCCATAACACCATCCTCGCCGGGACTTTAACGTTATATGCGCGAGGAGCTTCCGCTGGCAGCATAAGCCTATCAATAAGAAGAAACAAGGCGTCACTTAAAAAAATCTAACCCGTGCTACTAACGGGCGGAGGCCAACCATCTAAAGGTCTCCCTGAAGCCTACCGGCGCCATGGGTAAAAGAAAAAAAAAAAAAAAAAAAAAGCTGTAAAACTCTTTAGGGTTCGATTTTCTTTTATT
>JAPQNM010000026.1:411826-416826 GCA_029783475.1 Metacarcinus magister
CCAGTGGTGTATGTGTGTACTGGAGGGCGCATTGGAGACACCCGGCCAGGGGCTGGCTCCCGGGCATCTAAATAAGAACATAAGCGTTCAGTGCAGCTCAAAATAAAGGTTTTCGCCGAGTGTCGGTCGCGAGTACTTCTGTAGTGTTGACACAATTCTGTCACACATTCAGGCGCTAGAAATACAAAAATGAATATAAAAAAGCAAGGAGGCACCTTATTTATTCTCTTCCCACGCAGGTGAACCTTTGATCAAAGCTGCTGTGGCAAAAGCCATCAACCGGCTGCCAAGACTATAGACACACGACACATCTTGAGGGCAAAGTGTTACCCCGGAGGAGTTAGTGCAGTGTACGGTGCTCCCGTGGGCTGTGAGGAAAACGAGTGTCCCCCCCACGAAGCACCCCACGCCAGTCCGAACACATGCACCTTTCCTGAAGTTGTTGTAGGGGGCGCCGGTGCGTGTGAACGAGGCCGTAGTGAACCATCCGCCGCGATGGGTAACTCTTATGCGCGTGAAGACTCACTCGACTCCAACGGCAGGACGTCGAGGAGCAGCAGCCTGCTGAGGAAGTACAGCAAGTCCTTCAAGTGGCGTGAGACAGAGGAGGACGGAGGGGAGCGTGCTGAGCAGGAGGACGAGGGTGAGGCGCCTCCCCCGCAGCTGACGGAGGAGCAGCGAGAGGTGGTGAAGAGGACTTGGAAGATCATCGAGGCGAGCGTGGCCAAGGTCGGCGTGGTGCTCTTCATGGGGTGAGTGTGAAGTGTGAAGGAGGCGCGGCAGTGGTAGCAGAAGTGGTGGAAGTGGTGGTGGTAGTAGTAGTAGTAGTAGTAGTAGTAGTAGTAGTAGTAGTAGTAGTAGTAGTAGTTTTCTGATTCTTATCATCATCATCATCATCATCATCATCATCATCATCATCATCATCATCATCATCATCATTAACTGTCATTTACTGCATCGCATATCACGTAGTAGAGTTAAATAACAAACTCCATAACCTTCAACATGCTCATGTCAACATTAGGAACACACTTCCACGCAGAGTAAAACTTTTAGTCAGCAACGAGTACGTACAATGCATTCGCTACAGAAGCTTGTATGAAGGACCGTGGCCAGGCCACAAAGTCGCCATCCAGTGATTATTTCCCTTCCTATACCTTGGGTGGAGGTGGTGAGGTGTGGGGTGTGAGGTTTGGAGAGCTGCTTAGAGGGGAGGGAGCTATGGAGGTAAGGAATGATAAAAGAGGAGGGAGAGGTGTAAAGAGGAGGGAAAGTGGCGTTATTCATACTTGTATAATTACCTTCAAATAATATAATATGTTATAATGAGCAATAGAATATAATACCATCTTTATCGAGGTTCAAAAACATATTACCTTCAAATATTAGCGATGTTTTCAGCAAGGACCTTTACTTTTGTTCTAAGCCTTGAGTTTGAGTTAGGCCCATTCTGGGCGAGCTCAGACATCCTTATCGAAAACATCTTTAATAGTTGAAGCTATCGAATTTTTGCCACGATGAAATAACAAGGGTGTATGAATATCAATATGATATGAAGACAACTAACGTAAATATGATGACTAATGCATACTTCTACGATGTCCAGGGCGTGGCATCCGACGCCTTGCAAGAAATATTACGGAAACAGTTCCACCGTTTCGCCCCTGTTACACACCCGGACAAGAATTCCAACGACGTCAAGGTGGCCACCGTCAGATTCCAAAAGCTGCAACAAGTTGTAGAGACTCTCTCAGACCCTGAAAAGCGGACAAGGTACGATGCCAAGCTGCGGAGCTACACACGCCAGCCCCGGCCAGGGAAGGCTTGGAAGAGTGACGCAAATAGCAAGGCTAAGCCCTCCTCCTCCTCCTCCTCCTCCTCCTCCTCCTCCTCCTCCTCCTCCTCCTCCTTCTCCACAACCTCCTCCTCCTCCTCCTCCTCCTCCTCCTCCTCCTCCTCCTCCTCCTCCTCCTCCTCTTTCTCCACCACCTCCTCCTCCTCCTTCTCCACCACCTCCTCCTCCTCCTCCTCCTCCTCCTCCTCCTCATCCTCCTGTTTCTCCTCCTCCTCACAGTATTCTTCTTAATATTATTATTATTATTATTATTATTATTATTATTATTATTTATTTATTTATTTATTTTTTATTTATTTTTTTTTCATCATCTACTACTTCCTCCCATTCGTTTTATTTCTCTTCCTCTACAATTTATACTTTTAAATATAAATAAACTGGAGCAGAGATGTCGGACAAAAATAAAATGGCCAGGAAAAGGAGGCAGGCGACATAGACAGAAGCGGAAGGATCAGCGGCACTGCACAGGGTGCCTCGGGCTGTGGCAAGCCGGGGTGGCGCGCCGGGCGGGTGGAAAGCTTGCGTCAGGTTTTTCTTTTCTTTTTTATTGATTTATTAAAAGAAATCACAAAAAAACGAATTTTCTTTTATTTAATTCTTTCTTTTTCTTTTAACCTATTATATTCCAAAAAGAATTTAATAAATTATAACAAAACATTGAAATATATAGTCTTTATTTACAAATTAGTATAATTATTTTGGTTGATTCTATTAACATCATGAACATATATGAAAAAGGAAGAAAAAACAACCATGGCAATAGAAATAGAAATAAGAAAATATACCTGTATATTAATAAAGAAAAACTCTCTCTCTCTCTCTCTCTCTCTCTCCTCTCTCTCTCTCTCTCTCTCTCATCTCTCTCTCGTCTCTCTTCTCTCTCTCTCTCTCTCTCTCGTCTCTCTCTCTCCTCTCTCTCTCTCTCTCTCGTCTCCTCTCTCTCTCTCTCTCTCTCTCTCTCTCTCCTCTCTCTCTCTCCTCTCTCTTCTCTCTCTCTCTCTCTCTCTCTATCCTCTCTCTCTCTCTCTCTCTCTCTCTCTCGCTCTCTCTCTCTCTTCTCTCTCTCTCTCTCTCTCTCTCTCTCTCTCTCTCTCCTCTTCTCTCTCTCTCTCGCTCTCTCTCTCTCTCTCTCTCTCTCTCTCTCTCTCTCTCTCTCTCTCTCTCTCTCTCTCCTCTCTCTCTCTCTCTCTCTCTCTCTCTCTCTCTCTCTCTCTCTCTCTCTCTCTCTCCTCTCTCTCTCTCTCTCTCTCTCTCTCTCTCTCTCTTTTTATCTCGCGAAAATGGGGCCCTCATCCGAAAGTACAAGATTAGCTGAATTTTTGGTGTTGGGCATTTCCATGCTGCACCATTTATTTCATACGAAATCACCACCAGCCATGAGACACCGAGGACGTACGCCAGCAACACCCTAACAGGACTCGGCTCAAGGCACTGCAAGACGTACGTCAGAAGTGTGTGTTGGTGTAGCGACGTCGTGGTGGCATCGCAATCGTCTGTAGATTGACGAAGGCAAAAAGTGGCGGGCATGTGGCGGTGAGCTGCCGTGAGAAGAATAAACATTGGCCTTGCACCAAGCCGCTTTAATGCAATAATCTGCCGGGCTTTGTGAGTAGTGGAGGGGCGGTTCCAGAAGTATAAACGAGCTTGTTGGAATGCTGCAAATGAGTGATAGTGAAAAGGCATCGCGGCCAAGCCACTGAAGCTTCTGGTATTCATTCGCGTTGAGGTGTGTCTGGAAGCTGGTTGCGTTCATTCCATTGTCTCATTCAACATGTGAGTCCCGTGAGGAACTCTGGTGGACTAATCCAGCGGCCTCAAAACAATACCATGTAACTGGCTGCGTCTCTGTATAGGAACAAACTATTGACTAACTTTTCTCAAGGAATAGCAACCTGCAAAGGAGTTCGAAATATTTGCCAATACAAAAGTCAATAAACTATCTATATTTCTGTTCCACTTGCACATGAAGACTTTAGAGAAACCTCCTTCATCTCGACAGAAAAGGGAAGAGAGCAATAAGGTTCTGACAACATGCATGCAACACACTATTGTTGACATAGTGACCAAATAATCCCACCATTGCGTGTCTGAAGGAAGACTCGAGTCACAAAACAAATACGAGTATTACCTCTCCTTTCACAGTCTAGTGTCTATGTCAATCGCTCGGCAAATGTTTGTAGTAGCATATATAAACTTCCTCTCACTATTAATCTCTACATCTGGACGAATAAAAAAAAAAAAATTGTGTGTGTGTGTGTGTGTGTGTCTGTGTGTGTGTGTGTGTGTGTGTGTGTGTGTGTGTGTGTGTGTGTGTGTTCGTCTTAATTTTATATATATCAATAACCGTTGGCACCAGTAGGCACAGATGGACTTGCCTCGCCTGTTATTTGGTGTAGGTTTTTTTTTATATTTTTTTTTTTATAATGACGCCTCGAATGTTTACGTTCTCTCTTGAATATGTTGAGAACGTGTGAGGCTTATTACTGCTACAGCCTCAGATGCATATTAACGTTGTAAGTCCCGTCTGAGGACAGTATGGCAGCAATTTGGGTAGTCTTTGGCCACTCGGCGGTGATATCAAATATTGAAAAGTGGTCAGCGGATATCGGGAATTCAAACCCGAGACCCTAGGCTCCCATGCCCGAACGCTGACCACTGCACCACCGCCTCCCCAAATGGCATCGGTAGGCCTCCGCCCGTTACTAGCGCAGGCTAGATTTTTTTCTAAATGACGCCTCGTTTCATGTTGAGAGGCTCATGCTGCCCACGGAAGCTTCTCGATGCATTTTCACGTTGCAGTCCCAGTCGAGGATAGTGTTGATGGCAGCATGTGGGTAATCTTCGTCCACTCAGCGGTTTTGCAAAGAAAAGTCGCCAGCCCGTGCCGGGACAAGAACTCGGGACTCTGAGCTCGTCATGCCCACGCGCTAGCCACTAAGCCACTGCCTCCCGTGTGTGTGTGTGTGTGTGTGTGTGTGTGTGTGTGTGTGTGTGTGTGTGTGTGTGTGTGTGTGTGTGTGTGTGTGTGTTGCTAAGGGGTGCGGACACACACGCATACACACACACACACACACACACACACACACACACACACACACACACATACACATACACACACACACACACATACATACACACACACACA
>JAPQNM010000026.1:424326-442072 GCA_029783475.1 Metacarcinus magister
CTCTCTCTCTCTCCTCTCTCTCTCTCTCTCTCTCTCTCTCTCTCTCTCTCTCTCTCCTCTCTCTCTCTCTCTCTCTCTCTCTCTCTCTCTCTCTCTCTCTCTCTCTCTCTCTCTCTCTCTCTCTCTCTCTCTCTCTCTCTCTCTCTCTCTCTCTCTCTCTCTCTCTCTCTCCTCTCTCTCTCTCTCTCTCCTCTCTCTCTCTCTCTCTCTCTCTCTCTCTCTCTCTCTCTCTCTCTCTCTCTCTCTCTCCTCTCTCTCTCTCTCTCTCTCTCTCTCTTTTGCACTCTTTCTCTCTTCCTCTCTCTCTAGGGTCTGGCGACAAGCGGGATTTTTTTTTTTTTATACTTAATTTATTTTTCCCTTAGCCAGTACCCTTTTAATGTAAAATACACACACAAACAGTTCACACGCACACACACACACACACACACACACACACACACACACACACACACACACACACACACACACACACACACACACACACACACACAAAGCCCACCACCAAGGTCATTATCAGCTGCGTCTCGGGTGTCAGTTTTGCTTGCAAGTGGTGACGGGAACTGTGAGTTGACGTCTATCACCTCTCTGCTCGCGGGACATTCATAGCAAAACTTGTATTCTTCACCCAATTTCACTATTTACTCTTAGTTTATATGATGTATTTTTCATCACATTTGATAGAGCAGTCATCCAAGATGAGGGATGGATGACCCAAAATATAATACAGGCAATATTTAAAGACATAGGAAATGGTTTATAGAGGTTGTCCTATATCTCCACAATTGCCCTGAACTCTGTCAACCAATCAGCAGCAAGCGACTGACAGGCTCAGAGTAGTTCTACCCTAAATGGGGGGAATTTTTGCCATGTTACCGTACGTTGACTATAGCTTTTCGGCTAGCTATGTGTCGTTTGGTTGAGGTTAAATGTCAGACTCTTGCAGTGTTGTTGTTTACCCTTGTAGAGTTATCGATCGTTGATGTCCTAATACTGATCCCTTTGTCCTGCAGCTCCCTCCTCTAACTAGATGTTGGAAGAGATATTTGGGCTTATGCATGTATTGCCGTTCATACATGTTCTTCTGTTTAAGTAGATGCTTCTATAGGGTGTCTGGGTTCTCTTATCATTCAGCTACAAGCAAGTACACATGAGTTTGATTTGTGTCGTCGCTGCGTCGCTGTGGTGTTCTTGCTTATCTTTTTCAACGGTTTCAAGGAGTCTTACTTCTCCTCGTCCTCTGTATTTTCTTCTTGATTAGGATTCAGTCGCCTTTTGTCATTCATCATGGACTCATAACTCCTCAATGGGTAAAAAAGGCAGCATGTTCTTGCGTTTGTTAACTCAATTCGATAGATAGGTGACGCTGGAAAGAGCTGGTTGTTTATAGATCCTTCAGCCACTACTCTTAGTCCAAAAAAGTCTACTAAGCTGCTTGGGGCAGCGTTAAGACCACACATACTGTTCCTTGGCACAATGTTGACATATTACAGGGTAACTTTCGCCAGCTCTGGAAGCGTTAATGTTCTCTAAGAAGCAGCGACTCCCGCCATAGCCGCCGGAAACAATGATGTACTTCTACACACAGCCAAAGGTCTGTCATTTAAAGCACTTCAGAGCCTCCAGAGACAACCTCCTAAAGAAGTACAAACCACAAAAACTTACGTAGAGACACACACATCCCCAATTTCACCATGGTCACACTCTTGCAGAACAGACGAGAAAGAACAGTCTTCCTCGTAATAGGCTTGAAAATCAATGTTTTCCTGAATTTTACCATGACCTAAATCTCCACGTCCAGGTAATCCTTCTCAAGCCACAAAATCACCAAGATATCGCTGCCCTTGATGAAAGAGCATCCATGACTGTGGGCGTGTGAGTGTGCTTGCCGATGATGCCATCCCAGCAGGAGGCAGCGCAGGCAGAGGGTCGTGGCGGGACTAAAGGGTCTGGCGACGCATCAGGAATTAGTCATCATCACCACATGTAACTCATTCCCAAAGGTGGGGAGACCGACCAAAAAAAAGCGTAATTACAGGCAATAAAGGTCAACCAGTGAAAGGATCAGTATGTAGGAGCAGGTTTCGACGCACCCACTCATGTGTCTGCCTATAGTGGACCCTCGACGGACCCTATGAATTCACAGCTACATGACCTTGTTTGAAAGGAAAAAATGTGATGTGATTCTGAGTCATCGGTGTAGTCCTCCCTTGACCTGCTAACACACAATGATGTTCGCAACTACCAATTCCCGATGGCACTTAGTTACCCCGCTAATCAAACATTTTGATGCTGAACACGACCACGTCACACACCACCACGATGAAATACACAAATTACTAAACTATAACCATTAATTCCTACTTAGGCTAATCTCTCTCGCTCTCTCTCTCTCTCTCTCTCTCTCTCTCTCTATATATATATATATATATATATATATATATATATATATATATATATATATATTACATAAATATATATATATATATATATATAATATATATATATATATATATATATATTTATATATATATATATATATATATATATATATATATAATTACATAAATATATATATATATATATATATATATATATATATATATATATATATATTTATGTAATTATATATATATATATATATTTATGTAATTATATATATATATATATATATATATATATATATATATATATATACATATATATATATATATATATATATATATATATATACATATTACATGTGTGTATGTATGTGTGTGTGTGTGTGTGTGTGTGTGTGTGTGTGTGTGTGTGTGTTCATGTTCGGAACAAGACAAACAAATAGTCCCTTAACGCCACATAACACTTATCATAATTTCGCACACTAACTCTTCACACACTTTCCTCATACAACTACTGAGTGTTACAACTGTTATTACCAATACAACAACGTGGCGACAAGCATAAATTGCTGCTACCAATCGTCCATCCATACCAGGCAGCAGTGCAGAGGCTCTGCTGACACTTGGCTACAAAGCACCACTGAGTGAGTTGCACGGATGGGTGCCAGCGTATAGTGTGACGTGCATTAACCTTCCCCGTGCAGGTCTTAGCTAAATCTTACGACAACTGTGGGAACCTGATCGTGCAGCTCATCTTGTGGCACCATCGTCACGGAGGATTAGGTGGGCTAGGTAGTGAGACTTTGGTAATATTCAGTTCACGCTCGAGACAGATCAGGGCTCAGTGTGATGGCGGGGCGTCATGTCGTGTGGGCGAAGGTGACGTACCTCAACACAAGCTTGGTTCCCGAGGTTTGCTGATGTGCCGATGGGAAAGTGTCCTGTAGGAAGAAAATTATTATCGGGTCTGAGGGGAAATAAATCGGAAGGGAACGTTTTTAGATAGTAGACGTGTTGACATGTCCTATGTTTTGAAGACTTTGTTTAGGCCGTTTGATCCCACCACTGATGTCAATATACCTATCCTGGACGACCCCATCCATACCTTATGATGAAGTGAACACTCATATTAAGAACATGAAGCTGAATAAAGCCTGTGGCCCTGACGGGGTTCCACCTGGTATATTTCGAAGTCTTCCTGCACAATGGATATTCTTAATCACAGGTGCGTTTAACATTATATTCAGCTCTGTTTCTTATTCAGTTTCTTGGACAAATGTTAAACTAGTTACAATTTTTAAGAAAAGAAATCACAGAGATCCAAAGAACTACAGGGAAATAAGTATCAAAGCTGTTTGCTTCAATATCATGCGCGAAACTGAGCCATTAGTTAAAACCTTTTAGAGAGCAGGCGGGAGCGCAGAAGAGTCCCGTATGTGTGGAACATATTGTTACCTTACGTGTACAAACAGAACTAGCTAAAGAGAAGAAAAGAAAGCTTTGTATATCATTTGAAGACTTCTCGCAGCCGTATGACCTTGTACCCAGAAGGATATTCTTCACTGTTTAGTGATTCATCTTAGTATTTTTGTTGGACCTTTTGCTTTGATGCGGTCAAAAACTATTTATCTATCTATCTATCTATTTATTCATATCTGTGTCTGTGTTTTCTGAAGAGTAATTAAGTCAAGGAGTTTGTTTTCGAAGTTAAGGGTGATGGAGGGAGAGTGTTTGGTATTTAGTTGACATCACAATATCACGAGTTAAGGGAATGACTCCGCACGTCGAAGTGACGAAGGTCCCACTCACAAAATTGAGTCTCAGTAAAACACCAATAATTCAGTACTTCCATTGCATTACATTTTTGCTGATTATAGAAAACAATAGGTGATAAAACAGTACCATGAATATGAAAATCAGACGCCGGCGAGGAATGGGAAACATAATCGCGAGTCTCACCAAACAAGTTGCCTGCATAAAGTAAACAGACAAGACGGGTTATGCTAATGACATTCACCTCATTTAGTCACTGCAGGCTCGCTGATTCAGGATTTAGGGAAACGAGTGAAATCTTCCAAGCAGATAATAGAGTCATTAAATGAGCTGGATTAGAGAGAGGAGAGACGCTTCATTAGTTCAGGGAAAATTTGTGTCAGATTACCTTGGCAGTGGGTGTTGAGGGAGTGTTTACCCTGCTCCAGGTGTGGACGGCTGGCCACTATTACCTCTCCACTGTGGAGAAGAGGAGGGAGAAGGAGAGGAAGGAAATTGCAAGATAAATTACAGGTGTGGGAAAAAGAAAGGAAAAGGATGAATGAAAGGCAAGAAGGAAGAGCAAAGAGAGGAGACAAGAGGAAGAGAAAGTGAGAGTAAGGGGTTTGAATGGCGGAGAATGATGTAAAGAAAGGAAAGAGTGCAGTAAATGGGCAAGAGGAAGAGTGGAGGGGAAGGAGAGGCTAAAGACGAGGATTAGCATGTGAGGGATAGGTGGCGGAGCCTTCAAAGGGGACTCTTGCTTTACAATGATGGGAGGACTGACCTAAGAGTAGTGTCGAGGGTGTTCTTTGGTGTAGTGTTTCGTGTCCCGTGCTGCTGCGTGTGGATCATTAAGGGAACGCGTCATATCTTTTCAACGTCCTACCACCAATAAAAATACTCGTACCTGCGCCACCCTACCGTACTGGCGGAGGGGAATGCCCAAATGGTTTGTGTTTATGAATATGTTTAAAGGAAGTGTGTGTGTACGAGAAGTTGAATAATAGGTGGACGCTGCGCGAGGGGGAACAACAGGAAAGAGTGGGGAAGGGAGGAGGAGGAAAGAAGGAAAGGGATAGGGAGGAGGAGTATACAGAAGGAGATAGGGGACAGGTACAGAAAATAGATGATAGGGGAGAGAGAAAGAGGGAATAAGGCACGTGGTGAGGTTTTACGAGTTGACATGGCGATGTTTGTGTACTCAACGTGTCTTTCCTCGCTGGTCTGATCAACACAGGAAGGGGATCCCGTTTCAACCGCTCACTCTCTCTACTCTCCCTCAACATTCTTAGTATACATGGGGGGAAAAAGAACTAAACTTTCATGAATAAACTTTAAATCTAACTTTCCTGCGTCACTTGATGTAAAGGATGAACGAGATGAATTCTTAAGCAATTCATGCACATGTAATGGTATGCACAACAACTTTTATTCGCTGTGGTATGGGAGTCAGTCGATACAAAAAAGATGACGAATTTTCATTGAAACACGCAATAGAAGCATAAATTACTATGTTCTGAAATATATAAGGATATGAATGTATTATTATATATTATTGTTTCACAGTTGTGCATATATTGTCATCGACTCTGGCACTGCAAGGGAAAGGAATATTTTTTTTTCTCGAAAGGATGATATGGCGAGTAGCTTTGTTCCTGGGAGTCGTCCACCTCTTTGTCTGGTGTGTTTGTTTGAAGAGCGCTTCCCTGCACGACGTGGCCACCAGGACATCTGTGGGATGTACCACTTATCTAGGGTAGACCTGGATAAGTGGTACGCTAGCACAGCAGTCTTTAGTAATAGTGATAGTAGTCGTAATATTTCTCGCGCGGGAGGGAGTAGAGTAATAGTAAGGATGTACGGCCATTATTCCTGGGTATCTCTCTTGTAGCCATTATTAGCACTCAATTTTATTTCCAGAATTGAGGTGTTCAGTGTCGAGTCAAGCAATAATATCCAAGCTCCTCACTAATCAGTCATTAGCTGAGTGTTGTGAGCATCGGGGTGAGTGTGTGTGTGTGTGTGTGTGTGCATGTGTGTGTGTGTGTGTGTGTGTGTGTGTGTGTGTGTGTGTGTGTGTGTGTGTGTGTGTGTGTGTGTGTGTGTGTGTGTGTGTGTGTGTGTGTGTGTGTGTGTGTGTGTGTGTGTCTGTGTGTGTCTGTGTGTGTGTTGTGTGTGTGTGTGTGTGTGTGTGTGTGTGTGTGTGTGTGTGTGTGTGTGTGCAACTCCTGTGCGTTCACCGCTGCTTGATGAAAGGTTACTCTTAACAATTGTATAATTGATGCAAACTTCTTTTTTATATACTCCTGGTCTGACATTTTTACCGAGAAGCAACATGCCCTTGCCTTTTTCATATGAGTTATTTGTCATCCTTTCTATCATTACTATTTGAGAGCTGTTTGGGTCCTTCAAACCTCTCTCATCTGTGTTCTTAAATTCACAAAAAATACAATCTTTCTAACACTTACTTTTCATATTCAAGGTTATTTTCTTTGAAGTGTTGCCTTTTCCACCATTTATTTCAGTTCCTTTCATTCCTACTTTTTCTTAATTTCATCTCAACTCGACCTGCTCAACGCTGAAAAATAGAAGAAGAAAAAACTGCGAAATACCAAAGCTGCGATTTTTTTTTTTTTCAGTGAAAAGGAACTTGTTGGTTTGAAGCTTCAATATTACTTTTTGGGGAGGGTTACGCTCCGCCATCACGTTCCCACCATTCTCTCTCTCTCTCTCTCTCTCTCTCTCGTCTCTCTCTCTCTCTCTCTCTCGTCTCTCTCTCTCCTCTTCTCTCTCTCTCTCTCTCTCTCTCTCTCTCTCTCTCTCGCTCTCTCTCTCTCTCTCTCTCTCCTCTCGTCTCTCTCTCTCTCTCTCTCTCTCTCTCTCTCTCATCTCTCTCTCTCTCTCCTCTCTCTCTCTCTCTCTCTCTCTCTCTCTCTCTCTCTCTCTCTCTCTCTCTCTCTCTCTCTCTCTCTCTCTCCTCTCTCTCTCTCTCTCTCTCTCTCTCTCTCTCTCTCTCTCTCCTCTCTCTCTCTCTCTCCTCTCTCTCTCTCTCTCTCTCTCTCTCTCTCTCTCTCTCTCCTCTCTCTCTCTCTCTCTCTCTCTCTCTCTCTCTCTCTCTCCTCTCTCTCTCTCTCTCTCCTCTCTCTCTCTCTCTCTCTCTCTCTCTCTCTCCTCTCTCTCTCTCTCTCTCTCTCTCTCTCTCTCTCTCTCTCTCTCTCTCTCTCTCTCCTCTCTCTCTCTCTCTCTCTCTCTCTCCTCTCTCTCTCTCTCTCTCTCTCTCTCTCTCTCTCTCTCTCCTCTCTCTCTCTCTCTCTCTCCTCTCTCTCTCTCTCTCTCTCTCTCTCTCTCTCTCTCTCTCCTCTCTCTCTCTCTCTCTCTCTCTCTCTCTCTCTCCTCTCTCTCTCTCTCTCTCTCTCTCTCTCTCTCTCTCTCTCTCTCTCTCTCCTCTCTCTCTCTCTCTCTCTCTCTCTCTCTCTCTCTCTCTCTCTCTCTCTCTCTCTCTCTCTCTTCTCTCTCTCTCTCTCTCTCTCTCTCTCTCTCTCTCTCTCTCTCTCTCTCCTCTCCTCTCTCTCTCTCTCTCTTCTCTCTCTCCTCTCTCTCTCTCTCTCTCTCTCTCTCTCTCTCTCCTCTCTCTCTCTCTCTCTCTCTCTCTCTCTCTCTCTCTCTCTCTCTCTCTCTCTCTCTCTCTCTCTCTCTCTCTCTCTCCTCTCTCTCTCTCTCTCTCCTCTCTCTCTTCTCTCTCTCTCTCTCTCTCTCTCCTCTCTCTCTCTCTCTCTCTCTCCTCTCTCTCTCTCTCTCTCTCTCTCTCTCTCTCTCTCTCTCTCTCTCTCTCTCTCTCTTCTCTCTCCTCTCTCTCTCTCTCTCTCTCTCTCTCTCTCTCTCTCTCTCTCCTCTCTCTCTCTCTCTCTCTCTCTCTCTCTCTCTCTCTCTCTCTCTCTCTCTCTCTCTCCTCTCTCTCTCTCTCTCTCTCTCTCTCTCTCTCTCTCTTCTCTCTCTCTCTCTCTCTCTCTCTCTCCTCTCTCTCTCTCTCTCTCTCTCTCTCTCTCCTCTCTCTCTCTCTCTCTCTCTCTCTCTCTCTCTCTCTCTCTCCTCTCTCTCTCTCTCTCTCTCTCTCTCTCTCTCTCTCTCTCTCTCTCTCCTCTCTCTCTCTCTCTCTCTCTCTCTCTCTCTCTCTCTCTCTCTCTCTCTCCTCTCTCTCTCTCTCTCTCTCTCTCTCTCCTCTCTCTCTCTCTCTCTCTCTCTCTCTCTCTCTCTCTCTCTCTCTCTCCTCTCTCTCTCTCTCTCTCTCTCTCTCTCTCTCTCTCTCTCTCTCTCTCTCTCTCTCTCTCTCCTCTCTCTCTCTCTCTCCTCTCTCTCTCTCTCTCTCTCTCTCTCTCTCTCGTCAGAAGGCACACGCCTGTGTCCTCCTGACGTTTTTTTGGGATGAGGGCTTCCCGCATTCCTTGCCTTTCGGGATCCTCACTTCTGGGGTTTTCATGTCCTCAATTGCAGCCCATGTACCCTACAGGTGCTATCCCAAAACGTCTGAGGCTTTCATCGCCTGGCAGCGGGTCTTCGTTGGGTTCCGACTCATTGTCTCGAAGTGCTTCACGGGATGGTTTTCCTCCCTGTAAGACTGCCCGCCACTTCACCCCGCCATCCGTCTCTGCTTTTGCTACAGCTACACCTCCCAGTGATGTTGCAACGACTGCTGCAGCCCTTGAACCTGCATCTTCAGCACTACCTCTGGGTGTCGCCTCGTCATCCTCCACCACTGATCTCTCTGCCCTTGACGGTGACGGATTCACCAAGGTGTCGAACAAGCGACGCCGTACTCGAACCGCCCAGGCCAACATGGTTGGTGTCTCATCTCCCACCTTCTTGCCAGGCAACCCGCCCCTGACCACACAGCCCACGCCAGCCTTCGCTCCCCGAAATGACTATGTGAAGCTCCTCTTCAGAGATAACCCCTCAGTGGAGACTAAGCTACGCTGGCTTTCTGAAGTCAATAAGAACTTCAGTCTTGATCGGAACCTTGCTGAAGTTAAGATGTCCGCTGTAATATCGCGATTCGTGTACATCTGTAGAAAACGCATGGACATCATTAACAGTGTAACAAAGGGAGAGTTTCTGTCATTGTTCCTCGATGTTCAGGACTCATCTCAAAGGCCACGGAAATACCCAAACTACCTCCTGACTCGTTATCCTGGCTTTTTTTTCTATATCAATAACCGTTGGCACCAGTAGGCATATGGAGGCACAGATGGACTTGTCTCGCCTGTTATTTGATGTAGATTTTTAGAAAAAAAATGTTATAGCGACGCATCGAATGTTTACGTTCTCTCTTGAATATGTTGAGAACGTGTGAGGCTTATTACTGCTACAGCCTCAGATGCATATTAACGTTGTAAGTCCCGTCTGAGGACAGTATGACAGCAATTTGGGTAGTCTTTGGCCACTCGGCGGTGATATCAAATATTGAAAAGTGGTCAGCGGATATCGGGGATTCGAACCCGAGACCCTAGGCTCCCATGCTCGAACGCTGACCACTGCACCACCGCCTCTGTGTGGACCCTTCACTGGCCAAGGCACTGCACGGAATTCACACAGCGAAGCGCTTCATTCAGGACGGCGCACCCATCAATCGCATCGTGATCACCTGGAACCTCCCTGATCCACCACCGCCATATATCACCTTTGCCTTTCTTCCCAGCTTACCATCATGCGAGGTGCGCAGGATGAAGGATGAGCAGCTCTGGTGCTTCAGGTGTTGGTGCATAGGCCACATTTCACGCTACTGCTCCCGTCTAAAGAAGTGTACTTGATGCGCTGGCCAGCATCACTCCCTCGCCTGCCCTCACCGACCTCAGTCACCATCTACTGGTACAGCGTCAGCCTCACAGGACTCAGCGTCAGCTATACAAGGATCAGATTCGCCTACAGTGGACACCTCGCAGTGGCAGTGCCCTCGCTGCCGTCAGCCAGGCGTCAGTGTCTGGCATGGGTGTACAAGGCGCCCCGCTACCTCCGCCGTGCCCCCTACCCAGACCCCGAGCCCACCATCAGTCCCACAATCAACCCAGCGTGTGCCCGCTTCTCCCCAGGCCGCCTCCCTGCCAGTCTCTATTGCTAGTTTGGTACCTTCAGAGGTTGCTTCCCTTAAGGCAGCTATGGCATTAATGCCGTCTCAGTGTTCCTCATATACCGCGCGTTGTGAGGCCATTGAACACCGAATGGTTGAATTATGCAGCCTGCAAGCAGAAATGCACACCAAGATCTCTGTCACGATGGAGGCACAGCAAGCTTTTACAGTCACCGTCATCAACCTTGCCGAAAAGATTGACTTCCTTGCCACTCATCTTGAGAGGGTTACTGTTCCACCTTCATCATCCTCATCCTCTAGTGGGGCACCGCAGAGAGCTGCTCACGCCGTCCCATCGTCTTCGTCTGGCCGCTCTATGTTTAGAAGCAATAATAGATAGACAAACACAGCTTCACGTCCTTTCCTAAACCTCCTTTCCCCTGTGCCACTCTCCCAACTCAATTAACCTACAGCACTACTGTAAACTATTTGTTATTATGTCCCTCCTTGCCTTTGTTCACACTTGATTTTTGCCAGCATGTAAATACACTGACTTGAAACTTCCATTTCTGGATTGATAGGCTGAGCTAATTTTTTATTTCTTTACCATTATTATTATTATTATTGTTATTATTATTATAATTATTATTATTATAATTATTATTATTATTATTATTATTGTTATTGCTATTATTATTATTATTATTATTATTATTATTATTATTATTATTATCATTATTATTATTATTATTGTTATTATTATTATTGTTATTGTTATTATTATTATTGTTACTACTATCATTATTATTATTGTTATTATTATCATTCTTATTATTATGATCAGCTATTTATTTGTTTACTCATTCATTTAATATTTTTCATCCATGTATTTTATTTTTTTAATTGTTTATTTATTTATTGACTGATTTACTTATTTTCTTTAACTATTCTTTATCTATTTATTCATTTAATGTTCTTGCCAAACGTGTCCTGCGAGACAATAGTGCCACTGTAGCTTACAATGGACTCATTGTTATAATCAAGGATTGTCACCCCTTGGGGTGTAATAAATTTATCAAACAACAAACTCCTCTCTCTCTCTCCTCTCTCTCTCTCCTCTCTTCTCTTCTCTCTCTTCTCTCTCTCTCTCTCTTCCTCTCTCCTCTCTCTCTCTCCTCTCGTCTCTCTTCTCTCTCCTCTCCTCTCTCTCTCTCTCTCCTCTCTCTCTCGCTCTCTCACTCTCTCTTTCTCCTCCCTCTCATCCCCTATCTCGTCTCTCTCTTCTCCTCCTCTCTATCTGCTCATCCTCCACACCTGAGCTCGCCCTATCTCTCCACTCTCCATCAACCGGTACCCGTTATTGCCCCACCCTTCCCCACCTCTCCTCCCATGTATCCGGTCGTCTCCTCCCGAACGATTCAATTCTCGTCACCTTCGGCTCCTCCAATTGGGGTCTCTCTCCTCTCGGCCAGACGCAGGTTCGTGTCGCTCTCGTCTCCTCGTCGTCCACCTCCAGCTCCCCCTGTCATCTCCTTCTCATCCACAATCCTCTATCTGTCTCTCTCTCTCATCTCTCTCGTCTCTCTCTCATCGATCTCTCGATCTCGCTCTCTTCTCTCTCCTCTGTCGTTCTTCTCGAGGGTCACTGCTCGTTCACTCTCTCTCTCTCTCTTCTCTTCGCATCATCACAGCGCTCCATCACCTCTCCCCTCCACGCGTCTCCCAGCGGCCTGCCTCCTCCTCTCCTCCGGGTCCTCTACACTCCCATGTGAGGAGGTCGTCAACACCCCCCCACCACAATCGTGCTCTATCTCAACCTCGCCCTCCCTCTGGGATCTCCGACCAATTCTCACTCTCGACCTCATCTTTACTCTCGCCATCTCATCCTCTCCTCCCCCTCATCTCGTCTCATCCGTCTCTCGTTTCTCGATCTATGACGGGCTTCATCCCCTTCTCTCACCTCAGAGGCTCTCGCCGTACCTTGCATATGGCGAGTCAACAGGAAGTCCCCCCCCGTCTTCCCCGTCCGGGAATCCAGAAATCAAAATCCCGATACATCGAAGGCTTCGTACACGTCAGTTGAGGAATACGAGAAAGGCAAATCTCGCCTTACAGCCTCTTCTCTCATAGTCTCACCCCCTCCGTCTCCTCGCCACCCCGAGGATCTCCTCAGTTCTTCTCAGCTCCAAGAACAGTTCTCCCCTCACTCTCAAAAGTCAATTCCGGGCCAGTTCGTCTATTGCTCATGTTTCAATGTCTTCCCTCCGTCAACGCCGTCGAATAGCGGCCCTAAAGTATCCCATCTACACCGCCTTCAAGCCCATCGCAAATCCATCGCCAGTCTCTCGTAAGAACAAAATCGCCGAAAATCATCACTCATTGTTGACCTACCCCCCCTTCGAACTTCGTCCTGTGTCCCTCATCTAAACATTCCGTCATTCCAACGTCTTTCCCCGAGTCTCTCAATCTCAATAATCTCCAATCCTTCCCCGCCCTCTCTCCCAAATTCTTTGGTCTGTCCGTTCCTCCACCTCCATCAGCTCTTATCGTATCCCATCCCGTCTTTCAGTCCAACCTCGCATCATCATTCATCATCGGATCTCACATCATCCCCTTCCAAATCAATCGATAGTTTCGGTCTTTAAACTCTCTGTCCTACTCCGTTCTCCTCGCACTGTTCCTTCCTCCGTCGTCTCTTGCCCGCCCTCGTTCCATCTCTCATATCCAATCCATCACTCTTCAATACAATCGCCTATCACGAACTTATCGAAAAAGCGTGAACGGTCTCTCTCCTCCTCGCCTCTTCGTTCTCTTCTAACTCGAGTGCTCTCCGTCTTCAGTCGTCTCACGCGCAGGATTTTAAGTGACTCCTCCAAATCGGCTTCCTTTGACCCCCCCCCCCTCCCCTTGTCCCTCGAGAAGTCCGATCTCGCTCACTCCATGTCAACCCTCTTCATCTCAGATTACTCAACGATCTCTCATGTTCGGCGTTCCTCATGGTCTCCGGAAATGTTCACTCATTCGTCGCAATCTTCGAGATTTTAAACCGTCCTCCCTGAAGTCCTATCCGACCCCGGGCAGCCTCGCTCACCTGATCTCGTCACCTAGTTGCCGATTTCAATTCCAACTCATCGGCTCTCTAAACGCTGGTCTCCTACACTCGTTCTTCGCCACTCCCCGTCCCCAACCCTTCTCTCACCTCTCTCTCAGGTCATCGATAACCATGAACGGTCGAGATCTCCCGGACGTGCTCTCTCTCCCAGGGGGCGTTCGCGACGTCGATTCTCCTCTCCAGGTCTCTCTCAGGTCCTCTTCTCGAGACCTCAACCTGGAGGTAAGAAAGAATTTATTACGAGTCTTTTGAGACTTATTCTCTCTCCCTCAATCCCCTCTCTCTCTCTTCCACATTCTCTGTTGCGCAGACATCCCTCTCTACTCGTCTATCAACATGATTCCGACTCTCATCACTCGGCCCTCTCTCACACTCTCCACCATCTATCTTTCTGTTAGCCCGTCACGCAGCTGCTCCAGTGTCCTCGGCTCTCTCGCTCTCACGAAACTCATCGTCTAAACTCCCGCTTACTGCAACACGCTCTCTTCATCTCCGTACCGAAAGGCCTGAAAATCAGTGGCGCCACCTCTCCCTCTGTCACCCCCCCCCCTGGAATTCTCTCACTCGAACGTCCCGTCAAGCTCATCCCATGCCAGGTCGCTCCTCTCTCTCCATCGTCCTCCCATCCCTACCTCTCTCTTTCCGTATCGTCTCTCTAATTCTCACCCCGTCCCTCTTCAGGTCTCGGCAATCCCCCCTAAATCACTCTCTCCTGATTGTGCTCTCTCTCTCTCCATCTCTCTCATCTCGTCTCCCGTCACATCGTCCATGCCACCGTCAACTCCGACGTCTTTCCAAACTATCTCACGTCTGTCCTTCGTTCTCACCTCGATCATCATCGCTCTCTATCCTATCCCTTATGCTCCTCCAGTCATCTTTTCCCTCTCCGGTCTGGGGGGGGTACTAAAGTTGCCTCATCCTCGGTCGCCCTCCGGTCATCTACTCAGGGCTCGCCTCTTGGCAGCGGCTCTCGTACTAGGTTGACCCTCTCTCGAACTCCTTCCTCTCTCTCTTCCATTCCCACACCTCCGCGTCTTTTGCTCTCCTCTCTCGCCAATCGTCTCCCACCTATGCCATCAATACCTCCCTCATCCTCTGTCCTCAATCTCTCTGTTCTCCGCTCTCTCAACAACCCCGATCTCCTTTCGGCATACATCAGCGTCCCGCGTAAAACTCTGCTCTATCGGAACCAGTTCACAGCTCCCACTTATACCGTTGTCACTGCCTCCTCTCCGATCTCAGGCCCCTCATCTCGGACCCAGTCTCTCTTGTCTTCTACTTTCTGGAGTCATAGCTCCGATGATTCTTGTTCGTCTCTCACTCCTTCTAATTCGCCTCCATCCAGTGCTCCTCTCTCCCTCGTCAAATCAAAATGGGCTCTCTCACTATCTCCCTTCACTCGTCATCCCTCAATGCGAATAAAGAGACCGGTCTCCTTCTCCTCGTACCCTCTCCTCACAGTCAACTAGCTCCGCCATTTCAAACCAACTGCTATCTCGAGTCACTCTCTTCACTCTCGTCATTGCTCATCGTCTCTGAGTCTCATCCCCTCTCTAACTATCCTCCAAAGTCTCTCTCCTGTCCATCTCAATCGGTCGCCTCTCATCTCTCTCTCTCACTCACTCTCTCTCTGGTCCTCTCCTACTCTCCCCCCTTCTCTCCAACCTCATCGTCTCCATCACTCTCATTCCTCTCGATCAAGTATCTCACTCATGGTCCGCGTCCGATCTCCCCATCTCAGAATCCTACATCTTCAGATCTCGAGATCTCCCTCTCGGTCATCTTCTCCTCGATGTCTCTTCTCTCCTCATCTCATCAAAGCTCTCATTTCTCATCTATCGACTATTCATTCAATCAATCGATTTCTCATTGCTCGAAGTCGAGCGATCAACCTCATTCCTCTCTTTCTCATCTCCGATTCGTGGCACTCCGTGTATGCTCGTCGTCATCGATGACTCAGTGTTTCTCACTCTCTCACTCACTCGTCTCTTCCTCACCTCTCCTCGCCGTCTCTAATCGCCTCGAGCTAAAACCTCATCTCTATCATCATCATGCGCCCATCAGCCAACCCACCCCCCCCCCTTTCCCCTCCTCTCTCAAAAGACTCACACAAAAACCACCACTCTCGATGTCGGCTATGCTCTCTGTCCTCTTCTCATCTCATCTTCTGCTCACCTTTCGCCTCTTCACCCATTTCTCCTCACTGAAGCGACTCGTCCTCGTACTCCGTCTCTTCTACTCTCTCTCAATCTACCTACTCTCAGTCTTTCTCCTCTCGTCTTATCAATGCGCTCTCTCTCTCCAGCGACCCCATCTATCTCCTCTCTCATCCCCATCTCTCTCTCTCATCCTCCTCCTCTCTCTCTCCGGTCCATCGTTCCCTCCTCACTCAAATCCTCACTCTCTCTTTCCAATCAAAATCTAACTCTCTATCGCATCCTCTCCTCTCTCGTCAATCATCGCTCTCCTCCCCATCTCCGGGTAATCTTCCTCACTCTTCCCTCGTCTGTTCTTCCTACTCCTCTCTCTATCCCCTCCTCTCGTCGCTCACTCTCGTCCAGTTGTTCACTCGTCCCTCTCTCGAATCTCCCTGCTCTTCCTCTCTCTCTCGAAGTCCTCAGGCCATTCGTCTCTCCTCGATATCGCGTCCTCCTCAGTCTCTTCGTCGTCTCGCCAGTTCACGCTCTCTCTACTCTCGTCACTCTCCCTCCGTGTCTCTCTCTCTCTCCTCTCAATGTCAGCCTTCTCTCATCCTATCTTCGATCGGCAACTGCCTCTCTCTCCTCTCGACTACTCCCATCCCGTCTCTCGCACTCGGATCCTCTTACTCGCTGACTCTCAAATCAACGATGATCGCTCCTCTCAACTCTCGTACTCTAGATCCTTCGGGTTCCCACTCGTAGCAGCCTCAATCTCCTCTCTCTCTCGTCATCAACTCTCTTTTCTCGGCCTCTCCCCTTTCCGCATCTCCTCGGTCGGTATCCATCAGTCACCTCCCTCCTAGTCCCTCTCTCCTCCCTCATCAGTCTCTTCTCCTGCTCTCCTCTCCCATCGCCGCTCCTCTCGCGTCAAAAAAAAAAAATCTCTCTCTCTGTTCTCAGCTCTCCTATTCTCCCTCGTCTTCCTACTCTCCTCTCATCTTCTCCGTTCTCTCGTATCGTCTCCATCGTGCTCATCTTCGTATTCGTCAGCCAACTCAAATCTCTCGGTCAGTCACTCCAGTGCCTCTTCACTCAAAGGATTATTCCGGTTTCCTCTGCTCCCTCAAAACAGTTCTCTCTCTCTCTATCCTCATTGTCCCTCCTCTCAACTCATGAACTGTCACTGGGTTCATACATTCGTCCGCTCTATTGTTCTCGAGACTCGGAATATCTCTCTCGGTCACATGTTTCGGAAACCTCGTCCTCTCTCTCCAAATACTTTCATCTGATATCTAAGTCCACTCTCTCCATCCTCCTTCATCTCGTATCACCTTATCCTATCGTTTTCTCTACCCTCTCTTCACTCTCATCGATCTTCGTCATGCCATATCTACTCTATAGCTGCTTATCCTCTCCAGAGCTCTGTACCTTCTCTTATCTCTCTTCTCTCTCCATCATCTCTCGATACTCCTCTGCCATCGTCTTCTCTTCTCTTTTCCTCCCTGCTCTCTGAACTCTCTGAGTCCTCCGTCTTCTCACCTGTCGTTCTCTCTCTCTCCTCTCGTAGCTCTATCCATCTCTCCAGTCCCTCCTCTCTCGGCTCCTCTCATTTCGGTGTCCCTCTCTGACTCACCCTCTCTTCTCTCTCTCGACTCCTCGTCTTACTCGGTCTCACATCCCCTCTCTTCGAATCGTTCTTCCTCTCAGTTCCTTTCATCCTCATTTCCCCTCTCCTGATGGCTCTCTCTCGAACTCTGTTCCTGTCTAGTTCTCTCATCTCACTCTCCTCGCTCATTTTTTACTCTCCAGGGGTCGAAGTGGTAACCATTCTCTATTCGACTATCTCTCTCTCTCCTTGACTCCGTCACTCCTCTTCCTCCCTCTCTTCGTAGTTCCCAGTGTCTGTCCCTCACGTTTTTTCAATGTTTCCTCTCCTTCCATCTCTAATTCACTATCTCTCCTTTCGCTATCTCTTCGTTCTTCTCTGTCAATGTTCATCCGGTCTCTTATCTCTCTCAGTTCTCCGCTGTCCATCGCCTTCACGATGTCACTCTCTCCTTCTGTCATTCGGTCTCGCTTCTCTCTAGCTTCCCCTCTTCAGTCTCCCATCCCCCCCCAGTCTTCTCTCAATCGTCTCTCCAGCGAAGTCTCCAATTCGTATCTTGGCTCGCTATTTTTCTCCTGTTCTCTCAACAGATCAATCCTCTCTTCATCAGCTCATCTCATCCGTCTCATGGATGTAATCTTCTCTCCGGTCTCCTCATTCAATTTACTCGTCAGTCTCATTCACCCC
>JAPQNM010000026.1:457172-469672 GCA_029783475.1 Metacarcinus magister
GAGATCATTGATAAATAATAGAAAGAGAGTGGGTGATAGGGCAGAACCTTGAGGAACACCACTGTTGATAGTTTTAGGAGAAGAACAATGACCGTCCACTACAGCAGCAATAGACCGGTCGGAAAGGAAACTAGAGATGAAGGTACAGAGAGAAGGATAGAATCCGTTGGAGGGTAGTTTAGAAATTAAAGATTTATGCCAGACTCTATCGAAGGCTTTCGATATGTCAAGGCCGACAGCAAAGGTTTCACCGAAGTCCCTAAAAGAGGATGACCCAGATTCAGTTAGGAAAGCAAGAAGATCACCAGTAGATCGGCCTTTACGGAAACCATACTGGCAATCAGAGAGAAGGTTGTGAGCTGATAGATGCCTCATTATCTTCTTGTTAAGGACAGATTCAAAGGCTTTAGAAAAACAGGAAATCAAAGCTATAAGGCAGTAGTTAGAAGGATTGGAGCGGTCACCCTTTTTAGGGACAGGTTGAATGTGAGCAGACTTCCAGCAAAAAAGATAGGTAGAAGTAGAGAGACAGACGAAAGAGTTTGACCAGGCAGTGAGCAAGTTCGGAAGCACAGTTTTTGAGAACAACAGGAGAGAATCCATCCGGACCGTAAGCCTTCCGAGAATCAAGGCCAGAGAGGGCCTGGAAAACGTCATAATAAAGAATTTTAATTTTAGGGATGAAGTAGTCAGAGGGTGGAGGAGTAGGAGGAATATGCCCAGTATCATCCAAAGTAGATTTGGTAGCAAAGGTTTGAGCAAAGAGTTCAGCTTTAGAGAATGTAGAGACAGCTGTGGAGCCATCTGGTTGAAGTAAAGGAGGGAAAGATGAAGAAGTAAAATTGTTAGAGATATTATTGGCTAGATGCCAGAAATCACGAGAAGAGTTAGAGTTGGAAAGACTTTGACATTTTCTATTGATGAAAAAGTTTTTAGTAAGTTGGAGAATAGAGTTGGCATGATTACGGGCAGACATATATAGGGCATGAGTTTCAGCAGATGGATGGCTACGGTACCGTTTGTGAGCCGCCTCTCTATCATTGACAGCACGAGAACAAGCAGAGCAACCAGAGAACAACCAGGGCTTTTTAGCTTTAGTATTAGAGAAAGTATGAGGAATGTATAGCTCCATGCCAGAGATAATCACCTCTGTTATGCGCTCGGCACATAGAGAAGGATCTCTGACATGGTAGCAATAATCATCCCAAGGAAAATCAGAATAGTATTGCCTCATTTCCTCCCACTTAGCAGAGTTGAAATGCCTAAAGCAGCTCTGCTTAGGCGGGTCCTGAGGCTGCACTGGAGTGATAGGACAGGTAACGGAAATAAGATTGTGATCGGAGGAGCCCAACGGAGAGGAAAGCTTAACAGAGTAAGCAAAAGGGTTGGAAGTTAGGAAAAGATCAAGAATGTTGGGCGTGTCTCCAAGGCGGTCAGGGATACAGGTAGGGAACTGCACTAGCTGCTCTAGGTCATGAAAGAGAGCAGAGTTGAAGGTTTGTTCACCAGGTTGGTCAGTGAAAGAAGATGAAAGCCAAAGCTGGTGGTGAGCACTGAAATCCCCTAAAATGGAGATCTCAGCATAAGGAAAGTGAGATAGGATTTACTCCAATTTGGAAGTCAAATAGTCAAAGAATTTTACATAGTCAGAGGAATTAGGTGAGAGATATACAGCACAGATTAATATAGTTAGAGAGTGACATTGAAGTCTTAGCCAGATGGTAGAAAATTCTGAAGACTCAAGATTGTGGGCACGAGAGCAAGTAATGTCGTTACGAACATATGCGCAACAGGCAACAGTCAGCTTTGGATTGAAAATAAGAATAGAGAAAGTAGGAAGGAACAGAGAAGGGGCTGCTTTCAGTAGTTACAGACAACTGTGTTTCAGTTAGGAAGAGAAGATGAGGTTTAGTGGAGGAGAGATGGTGTTCCACAGATTGGAAATTAGATCTAAGGCCACGAATGTTGCAGAAATCGAGAGTAAAAGTACTAGAGGAAGTGTCAAGATACCCGAGGTCGTCAGCAGAGGGGCAGTCCGACCTGGGGACATTTGTAGTCCCCTCCCCAGATGGGGACTCCGAGGCTGGGTGTGGTGAAGCCATTTTAAAATTTAGATTTGAAGAGAGTGTAAAAGTGTAAGGTGTAGTAATGTTATGTAGGTAGTAGAAGAAGTTGTCTTTAGAGGACAGGCTGCAGCTGCTCTCTTGTGTAAATGAGACACAAAGGGAACCGGGAAGAGAGGACACGGGGAATCACTCAGTCTGCAGCACTGCCTACATCCCCGTAAGTACCTCTCCTGGAGTATTCCACCGCGCGGCAGGTGTGTGTGTGTGTTTGTATGTGTGTGTGTGTGTGTGTGTATGTGTGTGTGTGTGTGTAATTCACTGTACAGTCTGCTGCTGGTCTCTCTCGAGACAGCCGGTCGTCCCCCTATGGAAAGAGCTAAACATTCCTAGGAGTTACTCGTAAGATTGGTCTTAGGTCCTAGGAGTTCCTCGTAGGAGTACTTCTAAGATGAACTTTTGCTCTGCGAAGAAATGGCGCTGAATGCAGCTACTTTTCAAAATTTACCGACTTTTTTTCCTAGATATCCATTTTTGTATAAGTTTCCTTTACTTTTATGACGTCATAAATATTTTCCATTCAATCTATGAAGTTTTCAGCTTTCTTAGACGCGTTTTCGATAAATTAGAGAATGTAAACACATGTCATTAACCACCCGTCACCTCTGGCATCAAGAGCAAGATCTTGTTCCTATATCTCCCAATGATGTTCTGTCTTATTCCACTTTGCTAAGGTCTGCTTCTCTGTAGGTGATTAGCTTAGACCCATACAGGCAATGGGGAACAGCCATATCCTTCCACAAGCTCCTGCTTACCTCTTACTTGTTTATTGTTCGTGTTCCTCCATTCAACCATGCCTGTCATCATACTTGTTTTTCCGTAATTTATTCTCCTCTGTTTTTCTCCTCCTATTCCTTCCTTGTTGATCTTTAGGACTAAGTAGGTGTAGCTGTCTATCATCTCTAGTATGTTGTTCCCTAGGACCCATTGCTTTTCTTCCTTCTCACCATATTCCATCACCTTACATTTCCTGGTACTGTATTTAATGTTCAACTCCTTCCCGAAGGTGTCAGCAATTCTTAAAAGTTTTTCCATTTCTTCCTTGCTTTCTGTCATGAGCACATCATCAGCATATGCTAGGCATCCTAACCTCTTGTACCCAACCTTTACTCTATTTCCTGATTTTCTAAATTTTTTTATAAGTTCTTCTAAGTAAAGGTTGAACAATGTTGGACCACAACAAATGTGTCGTACCTGCAAGGTTGCACAACTCTTTCACTTTCTATCTAAATGCGTGTAGGGTACAAGAGAGCTCAATATATTCCTCCATTTACTTTGTTAATAGTAAGTACAGTAACTTCCTTCTCCTTGCCGCTACAATCTATACTACACTTGTTACAATTTCACTCGTCTTTCTCACGAGGGTTCATCAATCCTTTCATTAACAATGATGACTTAGCATCTCAATGTAAGCACATAATACCATTTAACTATTATAACCAATATGTCACATTGGTTTCAGCATTTCCTTACACATATCAAGCGATGGTGGTAATTTTCGTTAATTTTGTGTTTACTGCTGGATAAGTATCCGTCTTGTGTCAACTGGTGCCCTGCAATGATAACATGACAAATTCAATATACATATTTTTAGTATGGTAAGGGTTATGCTTAGGTTAGGTTAATTTTATGTAGAATGGCTAAATTGTGTTCGATTAGTTTGGTTAGGTTACGTCAGACGGGTGAAACACTGTAATATTACCCAAAATACAAAGAAAAGTACAATTTTCATCAACATTTGTGATGTTGGTGTAATTGTAAATATTGGATGTTTGGGTGATTATTAGAATATAAAAACACGCAACTTCTACTAATAACGGAGTAAATAATTAACTATTACTGTACCTGTTATAATAGGTTTGTGGGCCCAGGCGTGGACGAA
This sequence comes from Metacarcinus magister, assembly GCA_029783475.1. Classification (NCBI taxonomy): domain Eukaryota; kingdom Metazoa; phylum Arthropoda; class Malacostraca; order Decapoda; family Cancridae; genus Metacarcinus; species Metacarcinus magister. The sequence goes on from JAPQNM010000026.1 coordinate 461,178, forward strand.
GATACGGAGTCAGAAGATAGGTCAGCAAGCAAGGATATAATATTCCTTCGTTTCAGCAGCTCTGAGTCACTGTATTAATTTAACATATCACGGCGGACATGAAAATTCCTTTATGCAAGTACTGACCAATCTTTGGGTTGGGCCGAGACCACTCAAACATAACACACCGGGACAACGAGGTCACAACTCCTCGACTTACATCCCGTACCTACTCACAGCTAGGTGAACAGGGGGGCTACACGTGAAAGGAGACACACCCAAATAATCTCCGTCTACCCAAGGGATCGAACCCTGACGGGCACTGCCCCCTAAGTAAATCAACATATATTCTTTTGAGGTATAATATATTGAAAGATTCTCATTTCTGCAATTAGGACATTACCGAAATTTCTATTTTTCACTTTAAAGTGATAACAACATACCATCATATTCATATTATCGTGATAGGAGTGTTTTTTAACCAAACGTAAGTGCTATTAGTAGCGGAAGATACAGCGCCTAGCGCCTTCTTGTGAGTAGATCATAAATCACTTAGCTCATAGTTAGGAGTCGCCTTGTGACTTTCTTTGCATGACTCACAAGTCTAGCTCCTAACTATGAGGAGAGTTTTGTATTTATGAGTGGCTTTAAGAGGAGCTTTTATAAAGTTTTCTGGATACCGGCCCAGGCCCCCTCGGTTGTGAGCCGAGTGCGCTAACTACTACGCTAGCGGACCGTGTGTGTGTGTGTATGTGTGTGTGTGTGTGTGTGTGTGAGTGTGTGTGTGTGTGTGTGTGTGTGTGTGTGTGTGTGTGTGTGTGTGTGTGTGTGTGTGTGTATGTGTGTTTGTGTGATTGTTTTTGTTTTGTTTGCGTGTGTGTGTATGTGTGTTTGTGTGTGTGTGTGTGTGTGTGTGTGTGTGTGTGTGTGTGTGTGTGTGTGTGTGTGTGTGTGTGTGTGTGTGTGTGTGTGTGTGTGTGTGTGTGTGTGTGTGTGTGTGTGTGTGTGTGTGTATTCCTATAATATTTGCCTTGATGTCGTATACATATCTCACTTCAGTCAAGCAAATGTAACAGATATGTGTTCCTTTTCTTCAGTATGTACTGTTAAGCCAAAATGTAACGACGGTAAAGATCGGTGCCGGGACGCGTGCTTAACCCATGAGGAAGAATTAGAAGACCTAATAAACTGTGGCTCATCCTGCAAATGCTGTGTTTCTTCGATTGACAGTAAGAAATTTATCATACTGATAAACATCTAGATCCACATAACGACACACTCTTCATGAGCACACTACTTATAGCACTATGAATTGTATAACACAAGCAATCAGAATGAAAGATTCATAATGTGATATATATATATATATATATATATATATATATATATATATATATATATATATATATATTTATTTATATGTGTATACATATATATATATATATATATATATATATATATATATATATATATATATATATATAGATATATATATATATATATATATATATATATATATATATATATATATATATGTATATATATATATATATATATATATATATATATATATATATATATGTGTGTGTGTTAGGAGAGCCACTGGACCCTGTGTTAGGAGAACCACTGGACCCTGTGTTAGGAGAGCCACTGGACCCTGTTTTAGGAGAACCACTGGACCCTGTGTTAGGAGAGCCACTGGACCCTGTGCTAAGAGAGCCACTGGACGCTGTGTTAGGAGAACCACTGGACCCTGTGTTAGGAGAACCACTGGACCATGTGTTAGGAGAGCCACTGGACACTGTGTTAGGAGAGCCACTGAACCCTGTGTTAGGAGAGCCACTGGACCCTGTGCTAAGAGAGCCACTGGACCCTGTGTTAGGAGAAGCACTGGACCATGTGTTAGGAGAGCCACTGGACCATGTGCTAAGAGAGCCACTGGACCCTGTGTTAGGAGAGCCACTGGACCCTGTGTTAGGAGAGCCACTGGACCCTGTGTTAGGACAACCACTGGACCATGGGTTAGGAGAACCATTGGACCCTGTGCTAGGAGAACCATTGGACCCTGTGTTAGGAGAGCCACTGGACCCTGTGTTAGGAGAGCCACTGGACCCTGTGTTAGGAGAGCCACTGGACCCTGTGTTAGGAGAACCACTGGACCCTGTTTTAGGAGAACCACTGGACCCTGTGTTACGAGAACCACTGGACTCTGTGTTAGGAGAGCAACTGGACCCTGTGTTAGGAGAGCCACTGGACCCTGTGTTAGGAGAACCACTGGATCCTTTGTTAGGAGAACCACTGGACCCTGTGTTAGGAGAACCACAGGACCCTGTGTTAGGAGAACCACTGGACCCTGTTTTAGGAGAACACCTGAACCCTGTGTTAGGAGAACCACTGGACCCTGTGTTAGGAGAGCCACTGGACCCTGTGCTAGAAGAGCCACTGGACGCTGTGTTAGGAGAGCCACTGGACCCTGTGTTAGGAGAACCACTGGACCCTGGGTTTGGAGAACCACTGGACCCTGTGTTAGGAAAGCCACAGGACCCTGTGTTACGAGAACCACTGAACCCTGTGTTAGGAGAGCAACAGGACCCTGTGTTAGGAGAACCACTAGACCCTGTGTTAGGAGAACCACTGGACCCTGTGTTATGAGAACCACTGGACCCTGTGTTAGGAGAACCACTGGACCCTGTGTTAGGAGAACCACAGGACCCTGTGTTAGGAGAACCACTGGACCCTGTGTTAGGAGAAACACTGAACCCTGTGTTTGGAGAGTAACTGGACCCTGTGTTAGGAGAACCACTGGACCCTGTGTTAGGAGAAACACTGGACCCTGTGTTTGGAGAGTCACTGGACCCCGTGTTAGGAGACCCACTGGACCCTGTGTTAGGAGAACCACTAGACCTTTTGCTAGGAGAGTCACTGGACCCTGTGTTAGGAGAGCCACTGGACCCTGTGTTAGGAGAACCACTGGACCCTGTTATAGGTGAACCACTGGACCCTGTGCTAGGAGAGCCACTGGACCCTGTGTTAGGAGAACCACTGGACCCTGTGTTAGGAGAACCACTGGACCCTGTGTTAGGAGAGCCACTGGACCCTGTGTTAGGAGAACCACTGGACCTTGTGCTAGGAGAGCCATTGGACCCTGTGTTAGGAGAACCACTGGACCCTGTGTTAGGAGAGCCACTGGACCTGTGTTAGGAGAACCACTGGACCCTGTTCTATGAGAGCCACTGGACCCTGTGTTAGGAGAACCACTGGTCCCTATGTTAGGAGAGCCACTGGACCCTGTGTTAGGAGAACCACTGGACCCTGTGTTAGGAGAACCACTGGACCCTGTGTTAGGAGAACCACTGGACCCTGTGTTAGGAGAGCCACTGGACCCTCTGTTAGGAGAGCCACTGGACCTTGTGTTAGGAGAGCCACTGGACCCTGTGTTAGGAGAGCCACTGGACCCTGTGTTAGGAGAACCACTGGACCCTGTGTTAGGAGAACCACTGGACCCTGTGTTAGGAGAACCACTGGACCCTGTGTTAGGAGAACCACTGGACCCTGTGTTAGGAGAGCCACTGGACCCTGTGTTAGGAGAACCACTGGACCTTGTGCTAGGAGAGCCATTGGACCCTGTGTTAGGAGAACCACTGGACCCTGTGTTAGGAGAGCCACTGGACCTGTGTTAGGAGAACCACTGGACCCTGTTCTATGAGAGCCACTGGACCCTGTGTTAGGAGAACCACTGGTCCCTATGTTAGGAGAGCCACTGGACCCTGTGTTAGGAGAACCACTGGACCCTGTGTTAGGAGAACCACTGGACCCTGTGTTAGGAGAACCACTGGACCCTGTGTTAGGAGAGCCACTGGACCCTCTGTTAGGAGAGCCACTGGACCTTGTGTTAGGAGAGCCACTGGACCCTGTGTTAGGAGAGCCACTGGACCCTGTGTTAGGAGAACCACTGGACCCTGTGTTAGGAGAACCACTGGACCCTGTGTTAGGAGAACCACTGGACCATGTGTTAGGAGAACCACTGGACCCTGTGTTAGGAGAGACACTGGACCCTGTGTTAGGAGAGCCAGTGGACCCTGTGTTAGGAGAGCCACTGGACCCTAAGTTAGGAGAACCACTGGACCCTGTGCTAGGAGAACCACTGGACCCTGTGTTAGGAGAGCCACTGGACCCTGTATTAGGAGAGCCACTGGACCCTGTGTTAGGAGAGCCACTGGACCCTGTTCTAGGAGAGCCACTGGAGCCTATGTTAGGAGAACCACTGGACCCTGTGTTAGGAGAACCACTGGACCCTGTGTTTGGAGAAACACTGGACCCTGTGTTAGGAGAACCACTGGACCCTGTGTTAGGAGAGCCACTGGACCCTGTGTTAGGAGAACCACTGGACCCTGTTCTAGGAGAGCCACTGGACCCTGTGTTTGGAGAACCACTGGACCCTTTGTTAGGAGAGCCACTGGACCATGTGCTAAGAAAGCCACTTGACCCTGTGTTAGGAGAACCACTGGACCCTGTGTTAGGAGAGCCACTGGAACCTGTGTTAGGAGAACCACTGGACACTGTGTTAGGAGAGCCACTGGACCCTGTGTTAGGAGAGCCACTGGAACCTGTGTTAGGAGAACCACTGGACCCTGTGCTAGGAGAGCCACTGGACCCTGTGTTAGGAGAACCACTGGACCCTGTGTTAGGAGAACCACTGGACCCTGTTCTAGGAGAGCAACTGGACCCTGTGCTAGGAGAGCCACTGGACCCTGTGTTTGGAGAACCACTGGACCCTGTGTTAGGAGAACCACTGGTCCCTATGTTAGGAGAGCCACTGGACCCTGTGTTAGGAGAACCACTGGACCCTGTGTTAGGAGAACCACTGGACCCTGTGTTAGGAGAACCACTGGACCCTGTGTTAGGAGAGCCACTGGACCCTCTGTTAGGAGAGCCACTGGACCTTGTGTTAGGAGAGCCACTGGACCCTGTGTTAGGAGAGCCACTGGACCCTGTGTTAGGAGAACCACTGGACCCTGTGTTAGGAGAGCCACTGGACCCTGTGTTAGGAGAACCACTGGACACTGTGTTAGGAGAGCCACTGGACCCTGTGTTAGGAGAGCCACTGGAACCTGTGTTAGGAGAACCACTGGACCCTGTGCTAGGAGAGCCACTGGACCTTGTGTTAGGAGAACCACTGGACCCTGTGTTAGGAGAACCACTGGACCCTGTTCTAGGAGAGCAACTGGACCCTGTGCTAGGAGAGCCACTGGACCCTGTGTTTGGAGAACCACTGGACCCTGTGTTAGCAGAACCACTGGTCCCTATGTTAGGAGAGCCACTGGACCCTGTGTTAGGAGAACCACTGTACCCTGTGTTAGGAGAACCACTGGACCCTGTGTTAGGAGAACCACTGGACCCTGTGTTAGGAGAGCCACTGGACCCTCTGTTAGGAGAGCCACTGGACCTTGTGTTAGGAGAGCCACTGGACCCTGTGTTAGGAGAGCCACTGGACCCTGTGTTAGGAGAACCACTGGACCCTGTGTTAGGAGAGCCACTGGACCCTGTGTTAGGAGAACCACTGGACCCTGTGTTAGGAGAGACACTGGACCCTGTGTTAGGAGAGCCAGTGGACCCTGTGTTAGGAGAGCCACTGGACCCTAAGTTAGGAGAACCACTGGACCCTGTGCTAGGAGAACCACTGGACCCTGTGTTAGGAGAGCCACTGGACCCTGTGTTAGGAGAGCCACTGGACCCTGTGTTAGGAGAGCCACTGGACCCTGTTCTAGGAGAGCCACTGGAGCCTATGTTAGGAGAACCACTGGACCCTGTGTTAGGAGAACCACTGGACCCTGTGTTAGGAGAACCACTGGACCCTGTGTTTGGAGAAACACTGGACCCTGTGTTAGGAGAACCACTGGACCCTGTGTTAGGAGAGCCACTGGACCCTGTGTTAGGAGAACCACTGGACCCTGTTCTAGGAGAGCCACTGGACCCTGTGTTTGGAGAACCACTGGACCCTTTGTTAGGAGAGCCACTGGACCATGTGCTAAGAAAGCCACTTGACCCTGTGTTAGGAGAACCACTGGACCCTGTGTTAGGAGAGCCACTGGAACCTGTGTTAGGAGAACCACTGGACCCTGTTCTAGGAGAGCAACTGGACCCTGTGCTAGGAGAGCCACTGGACCCTGTGTTTGGAGAACCACTGGACCCTGTGTTAGGAGAACCACTGGTCCCTGTGTTAGGAGAGCCACTGGACCCTGTGTTAGGAGAACCACTAGACCCTGTTCTAGGAGAGCCACTGGACCCTGTGTTAGGAGAGCCACTGGACCCTGTGTTAGGAGAACCACTGGACCCTGTTCTAGGAGAGCCACTGGACCCTGTGCTAGGAGAACCACTGGACCCTGTGTTAGGAGAACCACTGGACCCTGTTCTAGGAGAACCACTGGACCCTGTGCTAGGAGAGCCACTGGACCCTGTGTTTGGAGAACCACTGGACCCTGTGTTAGGAGAACCACTGGACCCTGTGTTAGGAGAGCCACTGGACCCTGTGTTAGGAGAGCCACTGGACCCTGTGTTAGGAGAACCACTGGACCCTGTTCTAGGAGAACCACTGGACCCTGTGTTAGGAGAACCACTGGACCCTGTTCTAGGAGAACCACTGGACCCTGTTCTAGGAGAGCCACTGGACCCTGTGTTTGGAGAACCACTGGACCCTGTGTTAGGAGAACCACTGGACCCTGTGTTAGGAGAGCCACTGGACCATGTGCTAAGAAAGCCACTGGACCCTGTGTTAGGAGAGCCACTGGACCCTGTGTTAGGAGAGCCACTGGACCCTCCGCTAGGAGAGCCACTGGACCCTGTGCTAAGAGAGCTAATAGACCCTGTGTTTAGAGAGCCACTGGACCCTGTGCTAGGACAGCCACATCTTCCTGTATTAGAAGATCCACACATAAACACCAGTATTAATAGATCTTTAGCACCCTGTTGTAGGAAAGTCACTGAATCCTATTTTGTTTTCGTGTGGCGCGTTTTGCTAATTGTGTGAAGGGTTGGCCTTTTTTCATCTTATATTCTTCGACACAACAATTCAAAATTATGGTATAAATAAAGAAAAATACTGCATTCTGCTGGCTCATAGTAGAACAAAAAGAAAACAGGGTATTGTTGCTATAGCAATTTTCTTCCTAAGGTATCCGTTAACGCATACATATACATTAAACGTTTCAAGAAAACGAAAAATACTAGAAAACCATTGATAACAAAACAAGTAAATATGATATAGCTGTAGAAACTTATATATGCTTGAATTAACGTAATATGGTAAGCATTAACCTTTGTTCCCGAGCAGTTGCCTTTGTGGATACGTGCCTCCAGGCTGAAGGGACTTTCAGGCTAGAGTGTTTAACATCGGAGACTAGTACTGGACCAGGCTGCATAGATGGATCATCTCCATGCTGTTGCGTTCCTCTGGACGGTGAGTTTTTTTTTTCTTTTCTAAGTTTTTCTTCCATTGCATATGTAACAAATTATAGGTATTGTGTGCCACACTTACTCAGAGAGGTCAAAGTTATATCTTTTTTCCAGATTGCTCATTGTCCGGGAGATGTGACGAAGACTTTGGGTTTTGCCGCACGACGTGCCTCGAAACCGAAGCAATAATAGAAGACACTGATAATTGTCCTAATAGCTGCAAGTGCTGCAGTGAGTATACCGGCAATAAAATTGTATTAAGAATTCAGTTACACCTATGTTAATGTCAGTATTTTCATATACATTGGAAATACAAGGAATGGGTAGCAACAGGACTTCTCTTAATAGAATTTCAAAGTCTCCTTTGAACGTAAATGAGCGAGAGGACTGGAAAGGAGCACTAACGTTGATTTTTTGTATCCTTTTCTGCTGTTTCCTTCAATGTGTCATTAATATTAGAAAGCACAAATGTAGGTAGTAAGATGTCAGGCGTTGCGGTTGCAAAACACTTCTATATAGTTACGTGTTTATTGGATTGATAGATGTGCTAAAAGTCTTACTGCTAATCCTTCATATATACATCTATCGAGAAATATCTCCCAAATATATTTTGTGTGCCCTTATAAGCTTTCATTTTGAACTTCAAGTATGTTACATGCGTCTGTATTTCTACTATTTCAACTCGCAATGATCGCGGTGTTCATAGGAAGCACGGGTGAATATTTATACTATTTGATTAACAGTACTTCATTAAATTAACATCATTTTTACTTCACAATATCATCATTACTATTCTTATATATTTTGGAGACATAATTGACGCACAAAATACATATTAATCATGTTAGCATTTAACTAAATAATCCTATTGTATCAGGCATCAGGCTACAAAAGAAACATTCTTGTATATAACACTTACGTACTTACTTCCTTAACAGTACACACATAAACGATAATCCCTTTATTTATGTAATCATATGAACTGCAATGTAACTGCCTTACCAAAAATAAGATTCTATCTACTATTTTTGTGTCACATATATATGTGTTTCTCCATTTAGGGT
>JAPQNM010000026.1:501920-514420 GCA_029783475.1 Metacarcinus magister
CCCCTGCGTCCAAGCCCACCACAGGACCCCATGGAAGCCCTCTGCGGGGTTCCAGAGGACCGTGAGGTGGTGGCGCCTCGTGGTGAGCTACAGGGACACCCCCGAGCCGGCCTCCTCGTCGCCTGGAGGGAGGAAAGGAAGGGAAATGGTGGTGCTTTAAGGCGCATCGCAGCACGTTGATCACGACACTTTCTGTCTGTCAATGCTCAAATGTGTGTCGCGTTTGGCCTTGTAGTGACGGTTGCCACCTTGGCTGCACTGTGCACTTGCGTCCTTCGTCTCGTCGGGGACACAGGAAAAAGGCTGAAAACAGACCGTCGTGTTGACGCAGCAAAGACCACTGCAGACCCAAACCGCGGTGATCTTACCTTGTTGTGGACCCAAGATTACTTCAGAAAAGATTCCAAGGAATACAATGACATGAAGAGGGACGGACACCAAGGAGGAACGTGTCACAGATTCTGTTGAGACTCCAACACAGTGCCACTTGGGCAGCTGCCTTTGCGGGGGTTCATACAAGTAGAGGCAAGACGTTGAAGCTAAAGGATCTTTGCAAAAAATAAGAAAGAAGAAGCGAAGGAAGAAGACCGTGCCCAAGACGAGGAACAAGACTGTCGCGGGGGCATGGAGATGGCACAGCAGACAGTTTGCGCAGGAAGGTACAAAAAAACACCTCTGTTAAGAACAGAAATACCGTTGCTGTAGCGGCCATTGTGAAGCCAAAGGAAGTCAAGAAGCGTGCCCCAGCCGGCGTTAAGGATGCCACACCTCACTCTGCCGCAGTGAGGTGAGTAGAGTCCTGGGAAGAGAGGACACTGTCAAGTGGTGGTGGACGGGGCCTCCAGGCAGGCGAAGCAGCAGTCATTGGTCCAAGAAGGGACACAATACGTAAACTTGGCAAGGAATACCCCGGTGTGTGTGTTACGTGCCCTCCCAAAGGAGCCGAAACATGCAAACAGGTGAGCCTCGAGGGCCCCAAGAGCCAGGTGGACTGACACGCTGCAAAGGATCATCATCCGGCCGCCTCGAGCCATTGATGAACAGTACTGCGCGAGGCAGACCAAACAACGCCGCCCGTAACACGAACACTGCCAGTGTTGTTTCTAGAGGTGCCTCGTTAACATGCGGCGACACGAGTGGTCATGGCGGCTAGAGGAACATCACACCGACTGTCCAACAGCAACCCGGAGTGAAGGTGCCTTCCTAGGTGCCGGCAAGCAGCGACCAAACCTCCTCCACCGTCACCATCAGGGGGGCCGCCAGGACCAAGTGGCGACAGTCAAGGGTACTGCATGCACCGCACGCCTGTGCACGCGGTGAAGCGCGAGCAGCGAGACTCTAGTAGGAAGGCGGTGAAGGAACGAGGGACGCCTGAAGGAGGAAGGCAAGAAATGAGTGCAGTTATGCAGGACGAGAGCAGTGGTCAGACGCGAGTGATACCATTACATTACATGACAGATACATTCCAAGTATACAATGACACTTTAGCGATTACATTATATTCGTTATTATTATTATTAGTATTATTAATTTATTATTATTATTATTATATAGGACCATATGACTATCATGCATCAATCATTGAAGATCACTATTATCATATTAGTGTTATAGTATTATGCATTACATGACTATTGTTCGCGGCTTTAGTGTTAAGCGAGAGAGAGAGCTGTGGAGTTGGACAAGGAGGTGGAACGAGCGGCATGAGTAAACATGAGATAGACAGAATTTTGTTAGACAAAAAAAACGTGTTAAATACTGTGTTCTGAATCAGTTCATTGATCACTACGCCGAGTATTTACATTCTGCCTGGTGTTGTTGTTAGCATCACAATGCTGGCCCCACCCTCACAGAAGCGCACCCCATCCCCCGGTACAGGCCCCAAACGTTACTCCTGTCTCGCTGCACACAGTCCCTCCGACTGCGTCAGGAAAGGAAAAAACAGAAAACAATCACTTAATAACAATCGTGTCCTTCTATCCGATATCCTGAGTTGTAGGTGATTAAGACATGGATATAATAAGTGGATGGTTGGAGCCGCGGATCCACCGGACCCTTCTATTTATCGTTTACGAGTAGAGTACGAAAACCGGTAGTAACGCATAATGACCGCCCCACTCTTTTTTTGTGTATTTTCCTCTCTTATTCCGCTTTTATGATGGTCCACAGTGCGTGAAGAGGGAAGGGCGGAGAGAGAAACGAGGGTGCGTTTAGTGGGCGCGACGCGACTTGATAGGACTGAGGGATGCGAAGGCAGGGAAGATAAGTTGGAGGCGGATAAATCTCTCGATCCTCAGCCGCTTGATTTCACCAATGACGATCCTGCTCCCGACAATTAAAATGTGATAGTGGTGGGTGTGATGTGTGGTGTAGGGTTGTTGTTGTGTGTGCTGCGTGTGCGTGGTGCGGGTGGTGTGTGGTGTGGTGTGTGCATGTGGATTTGTAATGTGATGAGGATATTACTTATGAATTGGGCAAAAATCTTGGTATCTGTTCCCAGAATAAATTCAGCTCATTGGGGATTAAAACCTGAGCACGAGAGTATAACAGACGTATGGAAAAGCCCGAGGCTGCAGCAAGTTGTTCGCAAGTATATGTATCTATCACACAACTGGGTATGGGGGTCGGCCTCCTCAACCCCCAACCCCTTGATGGGCGGCATATGATGATGATGAATGTGAGGAAGCGGGTGTCAAACAAGAGACGCACGAGAGAAAGAGACCGAGCCCTGGCGACCTTGAGAGAGGAAAGAGGAGAGCGAGAGAGAGAGATCGAGAGGAGAGAGACGAGACGAAATGATTTTTCTTGAGATGTATTTATTTTTTGAGACCGATTTTGAGAGACTGAGACTTCCCCCTTCTCCCCTTTTGATCGTAGGACCCTATCCAATTAAGGCTCCTTTCCAAAGCCCCGCTTCCCCCCCCCCGCCCCTCTGAGATTTCCGCAGAGACCCCACCCCTTATCTTCCTCGACCTCTCACATGGTCTCTCTTCTACTTTTTTTTCTTACGCGGAATCTTACCTACGTATCCACCGGAACCCCACACCGCCTTCTTTCCTTGCACCCCCCTTCTCTCCCCCCCCGATTCTCTTCCTTCTGCTCCCGCTTTCCGGACTTTTGACTTTCCCCGTGTCCTCTCCCCTTTTGATTTCTCCTCCTTTTGAGACGCTTTGATACTTTTTTCACCTTAGACTCCAAGCGGTCATCAGAGATTTCCCTTCCCCCCGAACGCTTTGACTCGGCCGAGAAGGAAAGCGGCAGACTACCAGACCATCCATTTCCACCCCATCATACCAACACCCGCCGCCCGACTCGCTCACGATGCAGGACCCCTCGCGAGCAGCACCTCTGGAGAGAGAGGACGAGAGAAGAGTTACGAGAGAGTTGGCTGAGAGAGATTGGAATAATGTTTGGAGTGTCCCGAGGGAACCCCCCGTGAGAGAGATTAGTTATCTCGAGGAGGAGAGATCCGAGAGGACGAGATAAGTCCTTTGGGTAGGAAAGGCCGCCCGAGACCGCCCCGCTCCCCCCCGGACGGCCTGAGAGAGGGAGGATTTGAGAGAGAGAGAGTAGATTTAGGGGTTATTACCCGGGAGGATGCAGAGATGCGTCCTTTCCTCCCCCCCTTGTCCCCCCGCACTCCCGTGATGTTGAAGAGAGAGGAGGGGTGCTGGGAGAGAGAGAGAGAGAGGAGGAGAGAACCGCGGACGAGAGAGCAGAGATGACGAAGAAGAGAAAGGGGCATACATAATACTGACATATCATACATAAATACATCCAGACCAACACATACACACACACACACACAAAACACACACACACACAACACACACACACACACACACACACACACACACACACACACACACACAATACAAACATAACTACAGACAGGCAGAAAGACAAACAGACAGACAGACATTAGCAGGCGGTGTGTGTACATTTCTTAAAGTTAATCACACGTGAAAACAATTGTGGATACACTTGCTGTAAGACAACTTTATGTGCACACACACACACACACACACACACACACACACACACACACACACACACACACACACACACACACATACACACATGCACGCACACACGCACGCACGCAGGCGTAAATAAATAAATAAATAAATAAAATAATAATAATGTTGATATGAGATACGAAAGCAAGAAAAACTTAAACAAATAAATGGGAATTAGAGCTAAAAAAAAATGGAAAAAATATTTAAGTAATAAAGTGTATGAAAAGAAATTAAAGGAGGAGGAAGAAGAGGAGGAGGAGGAGGAGGAGGAGGAGGAGGAGGAGGAAAATACAAAGGAATACAAAGGTACACAAACAGCAACAAACCCTAGGGTCCCTGTGAAGGCTGTTTGATATAACTACTCTATACTTTATTATTACTATTGTTATCATTAATCATTATTATTATCAATTATTATTCTTATTGTTATTATTATTATTATTATTAAGATTATTAATATAATAATAATTATTATTACTATTATCATTATTATCATTATTATTACAATTTTTATCAGTAGTAGTAGTTATCATACAATTAATTTCAGAACACTTTTCGTCATATCTTAACCATTGAGCGTGATGGAAGCTTCATTATAAATCTTGAGGTGCAGAACTCTTAGTAACATTGACATTTGTACGTTGTTTAGTGTGCCGCTGTTCAGGGATGGCTCGGGTCATTGGGTGGTGATTCCCCAACTCTGTGCGTTGGGCTTCAACACACACACGACTGTCAGCCACCTTTACCTGCCACCTACCATTCTAAGGTGAACTTGAAAATCATAACTTCGTGTAAAAAGTAGAGAAGGAAACAGAAATTAGCATCATGGCACAAAAATGCCTAGCGTACGCCTGTCTTCCTATTCTTTTTAAGTATTGGCAAAAATAATTTTTCAAACGACAGCTACTATTTTTTTTTTAGTATTGGAGAAAATAGTTTTTTAAAATTATATCTACCTTTTAAAGCAATTAAAACTACTGTCTCTTCCTGGATTGAATAGCGGGCGTGAAAAAACTTTATAATGGGTGATATGAAGTTGAAGAGGGAGGAGGGTTATGTAGAGCGGGGCGAAGCTTGGTGGGGGAAGGCGAAGGGCGTGGAGGGGCGGAGCAGGTGGGCGGCCGCAGTGTCAACATTGACAACCACCATCACTACCACCACCACCTGCATCACCAACCCCGCCCTCCTCTTCTCTCCTCTCCTCTCCTCTCCCTTCCCTTCCTGCTTCCCTCCGCTCCCCTTTCTCGCTCCCCTCGGCTCTGTTCATAATCTTTGTGCGGATTTTAAATGGTTCATCCGTGACTGAGTATTTTGTGTTCGGACGCTCGTATGCTTTTTAAAGGAGACTCGCCTGTTGCCGTGTGAGGCGCGTGGAGTGTTATGTTCGTAGCTGTAATGATGAGAGAGAGAGAGAGAGAGAGAGAGAGAGAGAGAGAGAGAGAGAGAGAGAGAGAGAGAGAGAGAGAGAGAGAGAGAGAGATTCACATGTTGTAAGAAAAGATTTTTGAACTCTATTCGAAAGTTTTCTGTAAAATGAAAAGTAACAAAACATCAAAGTATCATAAGACCAAATACTGAATGAGGTGTTACAACTTGATAGAAAGCCGCTCATCGCACTTCAAAACAAATGGGAAGAAGAAGAAGAGGAGGAGGAGGAGGAGGAGGAGGAGGAGGAGGAGGAGGAGGAGGAGGAGGAGGAGGAATGAATTACTGAAGGTACAAGTGAAGTGTAAAATATCGTGGCTGAATATAACATTTTAGTTCGAGTCACCTGGCATGAAGGGATGGCGGTGATGAATAGTGACAAAGGAAGCCTCCAGGTGTGTGTGTGTGTGTGTGTGTGTGTGAGTGTGTGTGAGTGTGTGTGAGTGTGTGTGTGTGTGTGTGTGTGTGTGTGTGTGTGTGTGTGTGTGTGTGTGTGTGTGTGTGTGTGTGTGCGCATATCTCTCTATCAATATGAACCTAACCACTGAACTATTAAAAAAAAACCATAATAATAACAAAAAATGCCTTTACTTCAATATATTTACAGTTTACTTTAGCAATAATAACACAAACTTACACTTGAGTCAATCAGTCAATCGCCTTCTTAGTGTGAATCGCCTCGTTAATCGGATTGAGTAAAATGCAAGGACGGAGATCTGAGTCGCTGGGTCAATGGCTGCAGCAATTCCTAATCCTTTAATTATCCAGGCTTCTTAATGCCTTTCCTGCATGTTGACAGTGAGCGACAGACTATCATGCACGAACAGACATGCTTGCAGAGACGCCCCTTACATGTCTGCTTGTGTGTGTGTGTGTGTGTGTGTGTGTGTGTGTGTGTGTGTGTGTGTGTGTGTGTGTGTGTGTGTGTGTGTGTGTGTGTGTCGACTGTCTCTGGATAGCGCTACCTGGCCCACAATACAAGAGAACTTTGGGAACACTCGCTATGCCTCAGACAAAGCGAACTCCTCATTACGGCGGCAAATCCAGCGTAGCGCGCCCTAATTTAACAAGGAGCTCATTAGGCTTGGACCGAGGGTAAAGCAGGAGGGGGAATGTGTTCTGGTGCATGGGAGGGGGTGATGGGGGTGTCATGGGGTGGGTGTTGGCCTTGTCAGCTTGCTTTTTGTAATCGTTTGTCGCTTTGTTAGTTAGTCTTCGTTCTGTGTATCACTTTGTTTGATGCGATGGTGGGAGCGAAGACTCAAGAGACTGACTCTTGATTGTGTTTATTTCAAACTGCGAGCGAAGCGACCAGTTTGAAAGTTTCGATAAGACCCTATCCAAAATTTGTCTGTGTGTCTGTATGTGTCTGTCTGTCTGTCTGTCTTCTATCTCCTCCTAGACCACTGGAGGGATCGGAATGAAACGTTCAGGGGTCGTAGCCATCAACCCTTAGATGGTTATTATATATTAAAAACATATTGTTATTATATAAATTTTAAAGTTATTTGTGAGAAAACCTGTATCTCACTTAATACTTGTCGCACATATTCATTCTTACCTGGCACAGGAGACACCGTGGCCTATCTCCTACCTGCCTTTCTACCTCCTATTTACCCCCTACCTCCTACCTCCCTTTCTACCTCCCTTTCTACCTCCTACCTCCCTTTCTACCTCCTTTTTCTACCTCACACCGGTTGAAAAGTCAGCGATATCACTGATTTTCCCCATCATCGCCATTTACAAGATGTGTAGGTTGCAGGCGTCAAGAGCTTCCAACAGGACATCTCTGACTTTTCTCATGTATTGCCCCGCATACCCGAGGAGTTGCCAGTAATTGTGCTAAAATGCCCCAATGAGACTATCACAGATAGATCTTTATGGTGAAAAGAGACAAATTGATTGCTGCGCTCAAATTTCTCAAGGAAAACAACGAAGATTATCGGCACATTCAGATATCTACACAGAACTCATCAATGTTCCCAGAGGATGGAATTGTACAATCCGTCCCCCAAATTGACTCCTCTGTACACAACATACCACAAGAGGAAGCTTCTGCTGTAAACGAAGAGTCAGTGAGGGAACCATCATCTACGGTTGACTTGCCTATACCACAAGAAAATCTATTGACTTTGCTCTTCAGGCAGAGAACCAACAAGCAAATGTTGAATGGCCTACTAGAGACCAACGACCAATTTCTGATTTCACAACAGGTTACTTCAGCAAGGCATTTCCGGATCTTTTTCCAGATGGAAAAGGAGACTACACCCGACTTTGGCAGACTACTTTCGCCATCTGATGAGATTGGACCGTGCACATGGTTTTGTGACCCACCATTCATTCACATTTGTGTCCACATATATGCTGCGGAGGCATTCAACTTTAAACATAGCATATGTGTTTGCCAAGCTGTGTGCCCAAGATCTGTCTGTGACAGAACTGAAAAGAGCCCTCTTAGATGGGGATGAGTAGGTCCTAAACAAGCTTCTTTACTTCGTAGCTCCTATTCCAGCAACAAGACAAAATCTGAGGTACAAGACTCATCAGGCCGTATCCTTCACTTGATGGCTGAGATTGTCTTCCGACGACAAGGCAATGTGTTTTGCAGCAACTACCCAAACTGAAGTGAGCAGTTTGGGTATGCTTGGTGAGTGGTTTTTATGGTCATGGCCACCCAACATGTCTATTTACTTAATTATTATTATTATTATTACTATTATTATCATTATCAGTATTATTATCATTATTACTATTATTATTATCATTCTTCTCATTATTATTGTTATCACTGTCACCACCACCATCACCATCACCATCATCATCATCATCATCATCATCATCATCATCATCATCATCATCATCATCATCATCATCACAATCATCATAATCATCATCATCATATCATTATCCTTAGAACACTGATTCATCGTCTATGATTGGCTCCCACTACCTAATTTTGAGCAGTAAACAGTTTCATCATAATTATCAATACGCTTGATATTATTATCATTCTTCTTCTTCTCCTTTTCATTATCATCATCATAATCATTGGTATAATTATGATCATCGTTATATGTGCAAACGAGACATGTAACATATAACAAGAAACAGGATGAAGTGTACAAGAGATAATAAAAAGTAAATGGAGTGCAGGAAAAGTTCAAGGAATTAAGGGAAATACGAGGAGGCTTAAGGGAAACATGCACGAGAGGAATTGAAAGTTTAAGGCAAGGCAAGGATACAGAAAAGGTGAAGTAGCTGGAATGTAAAGAATAATGTTGAAGCGTTATCAAGAAGGTTTTGTTTATGAACATCACCGTAAATATGGACATTATGTGGAGGTGATTAGCAATGTGAGGTGTGAGGACAGCTTGTGGATCCACTGGACAGGACATTCTAATTAGTGAGAATAATGACTGTGCAGCTGATGATGACAATGATGTTATCCAAAGCTGTACTAATGTGTGTAAAAAGCAATTACATTTGTAAAATATCAATTGAAAAAGCAGTACAGGAGAAATAATAAAAAATAATATTAGTTTGTATCCTTAAACATTTATTTAGACCAAGGCATTACATACTAAAGGCATTACATACGAAAAAAAAGGCGTTAAAAACATTGTCTTTTTAACTATTATCATAAACCTGAGAAAAAATAATGATAATATCAATGAACTTAATTAATGTTTTTTTTATATTTTCCATTAAATTAACTATTTAAAATTTTCTAAACTAAAGTTTTAGTCATTTTCAACATCTAATGTTTCAATTTTCTTTAATATTACATATCAGATTTTTTGTTATATATCAATCAATAAAAAAAAAATTCAATTAATATTATTGACAAGTAAAGTCCTAACATTTTCAACATTTAATATTTCAATAAAATCAACAATCTCCTTTAATATTATATTTTAAATATTTTTGTTAGATATCAATGAATTAATATAGATTTTTTTCTTAATTTTCTATTAAATACTTTTTATTTTTATATTCCATTAAATATCATTCAAATCTAACAACTAAAGTATAAAAAATTTTCAACATTTAATATTACATTAAATTTAAACAATCTCCTTGATGGTGAGGGTGGTGGAGTCTTGATGGGACTGGTGACTCAGCACCCCCAGTTGGCTGACCTGCGGGACGCTGGCTTCCATCTTCAAGGCGAGGCGGCCATCAGCCACCACCACCTCCGCCATTTCCTCGGATTCTTCCTCAGCTGAGTCCTCCTCGGCGTCAAAACTCCCAAAGGAGCGGACCCAAGCAACAAGCAGGAGTCCCTGGGCGAACCACCACCAGTACTCCGCGTCCTTTAGCTCAGCAGCGATGGAGGTGAGCCCGAAGGCGTCCACCACCGGCTGAACCTGCAGGTTGTACAGGAGTACCACGGCGTGACTCGCCCAGTTGTCGCCCCACGTCACATGGACGGAGAACCACAGCTGGGAAAGCTTCCCCATACTGATTGGATGCCGGTGAGCAAGCATGGGGAGGATCAAAGACGCAGAAGAGCATCATACCTTCCCACACCAGCTCAGCAGCAAACCAACCGTCGCCAGCCCGCGGCCCGTTGAGGTAGCCGTACAGGAGGGTGGCCAGGTCTCCGACCACCACCAGCACCACCACCAACACCTTGCACAGGCAGAGCAGCGCAGATTGCATCGATCTGTTAATACAACAATTCATTGTTGAATTTTTACTTGCTTCTATAGACCACCTGTCAAACCTGCGATGCCGAGAATATAGGGGTAGTTGTTTTTGAAGCAGGTCCAACCTGAATGCACACTACCTCCAACCTCTTCATTTGACGACGCTATCATGAGTCAGCTTGGAGTTAATTTTCAAGTTTCAGGTTGAAATTAATGTTTTAATTTCAGGTTGGAGTTAGTAACCAAGTGTAATATTTGCTACTTAGATATTTTGGTCTGCTGGGTTTTGACAGATTGTGAAATCGTTGCTAGGTGAGCACCACGCTAACCTAACAACAACGATGACTGACTCCCCGCTGTCCCACATTACCCTGTGTGTGTGTGCACCTGCCCCACCACACGCCGCGCCCTGACCGTGTGCGTGTGGTGGTGAAGCAGCGGGGGGAGTGCTGGTTCACGTTCCGCTGCAAGGTGGCTACGGTCTGACTGCACCGTGCCAGCTGGAGGCAGGTGTCCGAGCACGTGTGTTTGAACTAGTACCAGCAGGTGGCGTGGATGGACGTGCCCGCCCTGCTGGTGAGGGCAGGCAGGCAGCAGCTGGACCTCAAGCTGTACTGCCTGCGGGGCCGCACCGTGCAGCACAAGGCTATAGAGAGAGAGAGCGGGAGAGAGAGAAAAAAAATAGAAGAGGTAAATATCAGTGAAAATCTCTCACTTCTTTCTCTTCTACTCTTCCTACTCTCCTCAAAACACTTGGCATGAAATACGTTCCTGCACACTAGACTGTTGTATAATGAACCTAACACTTGATTGGTGCTCGCTAAGAGGATGACTGCCAAGGGTGAGTGTGAAGAGTGTCCTTAGCGGTGATTGGTGGGCGTGAAGGGAGTGCTTGCTGGGCCGCTCTGTTACAATATCAAGACGGAGAATGGCGCCTAAATAGAATTAGTTAACAGAAAACAAGTTTAGATCTGAACCAACCAAGCAATCTGTTGGAATTTGCTTGGGTATGTTAGTTAGATGGTGACTGGCTACAATTCTGTTCACAATTATGATTTTCTATTATTGTCACTTTATTTTATTTAGTTTTTATACATTTACAGCGTTCTATCATATATGTAGAATACGTAAAAACAATAATTATCATAAAGTTTAAGCCTATCATAAGATAATAGACATTGTAATAAATTTATAGATCAATGAATGCACTAGTGACCTTGTTAATAAGTGATAAAGTCATTGACATATATGCATCAGAATCTTTTATTTATCTGATGACAAGCTTGAATTTTGTGAATGTTATTGCCTTCAACTATTTTTTGGTAAATTGCTTTACGCCAAAACAATGTAAAACAATGTAATAACTACAGAAAATCAAGAGTTGTGGACAATATTGCAGAAGTCAATCAGTGTGTAGGTTCACAGACCTGCATAAGCCTCTGCAGTTAGCTCGTTCCAGGTTTAGATGAATAAACCATAGTAGTAAATGTTGAATGGAAGGGATGAGTAGCATTGACAGGTGGATAGAAAGGCAAGTAATCATCACTGGTGAATGGAAAGGTTATGGGATCCCAATTAGTGGATGGATAGGACGTATAACTATAATTAATGGATATAAACAATATATAACATTAATATATGGGTAGAAAAGATGCTTAAATGTGACGAAGGGTTGGAAAAAGCTTCTAAACAATGACTTGGACGATAAAAATATGGAAACGAGATAGACTGAAAAGAGGTGTTTATGTGGACGAAGACGAAGCTTTTGGATGACTGGATGGCTGGATGACTGGATGAAGGACTGACTGGGTGACTGGATGAAGGACTGACTGGGTGACTGGGTGACTGGATGAAGGGCTGACTGGGTGACTGGGTGACTGGGTGAAGGACTGACTGGGTGACTGGGTGATTGCGTGACTGGGTGACTGGGTGATTGCGTGACTAGGTGAAGGGCTGACTGGGTATCATGACTGCTAGACAAAGTTTATTTTCCTCACCTCGTCATTAGTTGATGATTTGTTGATCCGTGAAATTTTCAACTTTTGATTAATCTCACATTGCCATGAAAAAAAATAAATGGATGGGACATAATTACCTTTTAGTGGATGACAGTGGATAATTTAGTGGATTCTAATGGCTATGGTGTTGCCTCGTATTGACACAAAAAACACTCACAAAAAACGTGACAAGTTTTTTTTTTCTATAACGATATAAATGTTACAGTAGACAATTATGCGATAAATGGCCTGTGTCGAATGTGTGTGTGTGTGTGTGTGTGTGTGTGTGTGTGTGTGTGTGTGTGTGTGTGTGTGTGTGTGTGTGTGTGTGTGTGTGTGTGTGACGTTGAGAGAGGAATATCAATCATCCTTAATTTTGTTCATAGTATAAGCCTTTGTACATTTGAAAA
>JAPQNM010000026.1:519324-526824 GCA_029783475.1 Metacarcinus magister
CTCCCCCCCCTCCCCCTTCCTCCCTCACTTCGGCCCCCACCATCCCCCCCGGCTCCCCCCCCTCGACCCCCCGCAGTATACCTTCTGATTTTCCTTGGGATGATTATTGCTACCATGTCAGAGATCCTTTTCTTTATGCCGAGCGCATAACAGAGGTGATTACCTCTGGCATGGAGCTATACATTCCTCATACTTTCTCTAATACTAAAGCTAAAAAGCCCTGGTTTAACTCTGCTTGTTCTCGTGCTGTCAATGATAGAGAGGCGGCTCACAAACGGTACCGTAGCCATCCATCTGCTGAAACTCATGCCCTATATATTTCTGCCCGTAATCATGCCAAATCTATTCTCCAACTTACTAAAAACTCTTTCATCAATAGAAAATGTCAAAATCTTTCCAACTCTAACTCTTCTCGTGATTTCTGGCATCTAGCCAATAATATCTCTAACAATTTTACTTCTT
This sequence comes from Metacarcinus magister, assembly GCA_029783475.1. Lineage (NCBI taxonomy): Eukaryota > Metazoa > Arthropoda > Malacostraca > Decapoda > Cancridae > Metacarcinus > Metacarcinus magister. Next base: position 519,787 of record JAPQNM010000026.1, read on the forward strand.
CATCTTTCCCTCCTTTAATTCAACCAGGTGGCCCCACAGCTGTCTCTTCTTTCTCTAAAGCTGAACTCTTCGCTCAAACCTTTGCTACCAACTCTACTTTGGATGATACTGGGCATATTCCTCCTACTCCACCACCCTCTGACTACTTCATCCCTAAAATTAGAATTCTTTATTATGACGTTTTCCAGGCCCTCTCTGGCCTTGATTCTCGGAAGGCTTACGGTCCGGATGGAGTCCCTCCTGTTGTTCTCAAAAACTGTGCTTCCGAACTCGCTCACTGCCTGGTCAAACTCTTTCGTCTGTGTCTCTCTACTTCTACCTATCCTTCTTGCTGGAAGTTTGCTCACATTCAACCTGTCCCTAAAAAGGGTGACCGCTCCAATCCTTCTAACTACCGCCCTATAGCTTTGATTTCCTGCCTTTCTAAAGCCTTTGAATCTGTCCTTAACAAGAAGATAATGAGGCATCTATCAGCTCACAACCTTCTCTCTGATTGCCAGTATGGTTTCCGTAAAGGCCGATCTACTGGTGATCTTCTTGCTTTCCTAACTGAATTTTGGTCATCCTCTTTTAGGGACTTCGGTGAAACCTTTGCTGTCGGCCTTGACATATCGAAAGCCTTCGATAGAGTCTGGCATAAATCTTTAATTTCTAAACTACCCTCCTACGGATTCTATCCTTCTCTCTGTACCTTCGTCTCTAGTTTCCTTTCCGACCGGTCTATTGCTGCTGTAGTGGACGGTCATTGTTCTTCTCCTAAAACTATCAACAGTGGTGTTCCTCAGGGTTCTGTCCTATCACCCACTCTCTTTCTATTATTCATCAATGATCTCCTAAATCTGACTCAATGCCCTATCCACTCCTATGCTGATGACACCACCTTGCATTTTTCAACGTCGTACAACAGACGCCCAACCCAACAAGAATTAAATGACTCAAGGCGAGATGCTATAGGACGCTTAACTTCTGATCTTTCACTTGTTTCTGATTGGGGCAGAGCAAACCTAGTTTTGTTCAATGCCTCAAAAACTCAATTTCTACAACTATCTACTCGACATAACCTTCCAGATAACTATCCCCTCTTCTTCAATGACACTCAACTTCACCTCTCCACCACATTAAACACACTCGGTCTATCCTTTGCTAAAAATCTAAACTGGCAATTTCATATCTCTACTCTTGCTAAATCAGCTTCCAAGAAGTTAGGTGTCCTATGGCGTCTGCGTCCATTTTTCTCTCCCTCTCAGCTGCTTGCTCTGTACAGGGGCCTTATCCGCCCATGTATGGAGTATGGCTCACATGTCTGGGGGGGCTCAACTCACACAGCTCTTTTAAACAGGGTGGAGTCTAAAGCTTTTCGTCTCATCAACTCTCCTCCTCTAACTGACTTTCTTGATGCTGTAAGTCACCGCCGCAATGTTGCATCTTTATCTATCTTTTACCGCTATTTTCATGCTGACTGCTCTTCTGAACTTGCTAACTGCATGCCTCCCCCCCTACCACGGCCTCGCTGCACAAGACTTTCTACTTCTTCTCATCCTTATTCTGTCCATCTTCCTAATGCAAGAGTTAACCAGTATCTTCACTCTTTCATCCCTTACACTGGTAAACTCTGGAACTCTCTTCCTTTGTCTGTTTTTCCACCTGCCTATGACTTGAACTCTTTCAAGAGAGGAGTGTCACGACACCTCTAATGTTAACTGGATCTCCACCCCTTGATTCTATTCTCCTACTGTCCTCCTTACAGTGTCGGGCGACAAGCGGGATTTTTTTTTTTACTTATTGGTAAAATATATATATATATATATATATATATATATATATATATAAATATATATATACATAAATATATATATATATATATATATATATATATATATATATAAATATATAAATATATATATATATATATATATATATATATATAAATATATAAATATATAAATATATATATATATATATATATATATATATATATATATATATATATATGTATATATTTATTATATATATATATATATATATATATATATATATATATATATATATATATATATGTATATATTTATGTATAAATAAATATATATATATATATATATATATATATATATATATACATATATATATATATATATATATATATATATATATATATATATATATATACTTATATAAATATATATATATATATATATATATATATATATTATAATATATATATATAAATATATATATATATATATATATATATATATAATATTGTATTGTTATTTATTTATATATACATATATATATATATATATATATATATATATATATATATATATATATATATATATACATATATATATATATATATATATATATATATAGTATATAATATATATATATATATATATATATATATATATGTATTTGTATTGTTAATTATTCATATATACATATATATATATATATATATATAATATATATATATATATCATATATATATATATATAAAATATATATATATATATATATAGTATATATATTATATATGTATTGTATTGTTAATTATTCATATATACATATATATATATATATATATAGTATATATATATATATATATATATATATATATATCCCTTCCCCCCTTTTTCCCACTCCCCCATCTATCCCTTCACCATCCTCCCTTGCCCTCCCAACTCCCCAATCTATCCATTCCTCATCCTTCATCCCCCTTCCAACTCCTCCTTTCATCCATACCCCTTCCTCCCTCCTCTTTCCACCTTCCATTTCTACCTCTTACCCCTTTACAATTACCCTTTCATCCCCTAAACACTATTCCTTCAATCCCTACACCTCTCTCCCTCACTCCCCAATCCCACTTCCATCAATTCCCCTTCTTTGCTTAACACTCCCCGTTCCATCCATATCCATTCCCCCCTCCCAACTTCACATTGATCCTCCCCTACTCCCCCTTCCATCCTTACCCCTTCCCCCTTCCCCATTCTTCCTTCTCACTCTAACCCTTCTCCCCTCCCTTTTCCGCCTTGCATCCCTACCCCCTTTTCCATCCTACTCCTCCTTCCATCCCTTCACCTTCCCTTCTCCCCACTCTTCCTTCCATCTCACCCCCTCTTCCCTCCTTATTCCAACTCAATTCCTACTTTTCCCTCCTTCCCACTTTCCATTTCCCCCTCCCCACTCCCCTCTAAATCCCTACCCGTTCCTCCCTCCCCCGCTCCCGCTTCCATAGCTATTTATTCCCCACTCCACACTCCACCTTCTATCCTTACCCATAACCCCCTAACCATTATTCCATCCATCCTTTCTCCTTCCCCCTTCTACACTACCCCTTTCAACCTTCCCCCCTTCCTACCTCCCTATTCCCACTTCCATCCTTCCATCCCTTCCCCCTCACTCTTCCATCAATTTATACCCCTTTCCTCTCTCCCCACTCCCCCTTCCATACTTACCATTTCCCTCCTCCCCACACCCCTTTACATCCCTTTCCCCCTTCCCCACTCCCCCTTCTATTTCTACCCCTTCCCCCCTTAACACTCATCCTTCTCTCTCTAACTGTTTCCTCATTCCCATTACCCCTTCCATCCTTACCCAATCCTCCCTCCTGACTCCGACCTCAATCTCTACTTTTTCCCCCTCCCTACTTCCCCTTTCCCCATTCCCACTTCCCTCTCCAATCCTGCCACTTCCTCCTTCCCTACTCCCCTTAACATCATTACCCTTTCTTCTACCACTTTCCCGTTGCATCCTTACGCCTTCATCCCTCTCCACTCCTCCTTTCATCCCTACTCTTCTCCCTTCCCACTCAACCTTGCATCCCACTCCCTTCTCCCTTTCCCACTCCCTTTTCTATCCCTACCCCTTGCACCCTCCCCACTCCCACTTCCATGCATACCCTTTTCCCATACCCACTACCCCTACCATCCCTCTCTTTCCTCCCCTCCCCACTCACCCTTCCATCCTTACCCATTCCCAACACCCCATTCTTCTTTCAATTCCTACCCTTCTCTCTCTTCACTTCCCCTTCCATACTTACCCCAACCACCTTCCCCAATCCCCTTCCCATCCCTAGCCCATCTTCCATTCCAATCCCCCTTCAATCCTCTCTCCTCATTCTTCTTTCCATTCTTACCCCATCATCTCTCCCCACTTCCCCTTCCATCCCTTCCTATTCCAGTCTCCACACTTCCCCTTTCATCTCTTCCCCTCCCTCCTCTCCACTCTGCCTACCATCCTTATTCCATCCTCCCTCCCCCCACCCCCTTCCATCCCTACCTGTTCCCTCTTCAAAACTCACCCATCTATCCTTTCCCCATTCTCTCTCTCCCTCCCCATTCCCCAATATATCCCTTTCCAATCTATCCTCACCTTCCCCACTCTTTCTTCCATCTTTACCCCTTCCTCCCTCCCCATTTTTTCCTGCATCTCTACCCATTTTCCCCCCGTAAGTCTTCCTTCAATTCCTACCCCTTCTCCTTCCCCACTCCCCCTTCCATACCTACCCCTTAATTCCTCCCAACCCCCTTTCTATCCCTAACCCTTCCCCTTCCCTACTCTCTATGCCATCCTTAAACTTTACCCCCTCCCTACTCTTCCTTCCATCCTTACCCTTTCCCCCTCCCTACTCTTCCTTCCATCCTTACCCTTTCCCCCTTCCTACTCTTCCTTCCATCCTTACCCTTTCCCCCTTCCTACTCTTCCTTCCATCCTTACCCTTTCCCCCTCCCTGATCTTCCTTCCATCCCTACCCCTTTCCCCCTCCCTAATCCCCCTGCTATACCTACCCATTTTTGCATCCTCACTCTTCCTTTCATTTCTACCCTTTTTTCCCTCCCCTCCCCCTCCTTTCATCCCTTTCCATTCTTTCCTACCTACTTCCCCTTCTCCTTCCTTCCTCACCATTTCTTGTACCTCTCTCTCCAATCACTCATCTATTTCTACTCCTTCCTTCCTTCAAACTCCTCCTTCCATCCTTACCCTTTCTCCCATTCCAACTCCCCTTCCATCCCTACCCCTTTCTCCCTTCCCACTCTTCCTTCCATCCTTACCCTTTTCACAATCACCCTCCCACATCCACACCTACCCCTTGCTTCCTCTCCACTCCCCCTTCCATCCCTTCCCCTTTCCTGCTCCCTACTCTCCCTTCAATCCCTAGCCCTTCTCCCCTCCCCACTCCCCCATATAGACCTTTCCAACCCAACCTCCCCCTTTCAACTCCCCCATCTATCCGTTCCCCATCATCCCTTCCCCTCCCCACTCCCATTTCCATCACAAACTCTTACCCCTCCCCACACCCCCTTCCATCCTTACCCCTTCCTTTCTCCCCACTCCACCTTCTATCTTTATCCCTCCGACTCTCCCCACTCCACTTTTCATCCATTTGCCACACTCTCTCCCCTTCCGTACTCCCCCATCCATCCATTCCCCATCTTCCCTCCTCTTTCCCCCCCCCCCCACTACAATCCCTACCCTATCGTCCCTCCCCATTCCCCTTTCATTTCTAACCCTTTCCTCCTTCCACCCTTACTTTTACCCCCAACCTCACTCACCCTTCATTCCTTACCCTTTCCCCTACCCACACTCTTCCTTCAATTCCTTCCTTCTCCCCCCCCTCCTCACTCCCTCTTCCATCTCTAACCCTTTCCCCTCCACAATCTGTTTTTCATCCTTCCTCCTCCCCCTCCCCACTACCACTTCCATCCATATCCTTTCCTTCCTCTCCACTTTCCATTTCAACCCTTCCTCGCAACCCCCTTCCATGTTTACCCCTTTCTCCCTTCTCTCTCCCCCTTCACCTTTTACCCTTCCCCCTTTTCACTCCCCCTTTACCCTTCACCCTCTTACCTCCCCATTCTTTCTCTACCCCTTCTCCCCTTCCCCACTCCCCATTCTGTACAAACCACTTTCCCCCTCCCCACTCTTTCTACCATCCCTACCACTTCCTTCCTCCCCACTCCCCCTTCCATCTCTGCCCCTTCCTCCCTCCCCACTCCCCCAACCATCATTACCCTTTCCTCCCTCCCTACTCCCCCTTCTTGCCATAACCCCTCCCTCTTTGCCACAACCCCTTCCATCCCTACCTCTTCCATCCACTTAACCCCCCTTCCATCCCTACCCATTCCTCCCTCTCCGCTATCCATTCCATCCCAACTGTTTCCTCCCTCCCCACTCCCCTTTCCATTCATACCCCCTCCTCCCTAACCAATCCCCATTCCACCCTTACCCCTTCCTCCCTTCCCAATCCCGTTTCATCCTTTTCCCTTCCCAGCTCCCCACTCCCCCCTCGATCCCTAGCTATTTACTCCTCCCCGCTCCCCCTTCGATATCTACCCCTTCCTTCCTCCCCAATCGTCCTGTTATCCCTTCCCCTTCCTTCCTCCCCATCCCCTATTCCCCTCTCCCAACTCCCTCTTCCTTCTTTACCCCTTCCTTCCTCCACACTCCCCCTTCCATCCTTACCCCTTTCCTTATCCTCTCCACTCCCATTTCCATGTTTAACTCTTATCCCCTCCCCACTCCCTATTCCATTGTTACCCCTTCCCTCCTCCCAACTTTTCATTCAATTCCCACCTCTTCCCCCTCCCCACTTCCCTTTTGCTCCCTCCTCACTCCCTTTTCAATCCTTTTCTTTGCCTCCCTCACCACTCCTCCTTCTTTATTACCCCTTTTTTCTTTCTCATTCTTCCTTCAATCCCTAACCCCTACTCCCTCCCAACTCCCCCTTCCATCCCTACCCTTTACCCCCTTCCCAATCACCCTTCCATCTTAACCCCTTTCCCTTTCCCAACTTTTCCTTCCATCTCTATTCCTTTCCCCCACCTGACTCCCCACCTCTTCACTCCCCCTGCCATCCCTAACACTTAGCTCCTTCCCGACTCCCCCTTCTATCCTTACCTCTTCCCCCCTCCCGACTCCCTCTACAATCCTTACCCTTTACCTTCCCTAATCTTGATTCCATCTCTACCCCTTCCTCCCTCCCAAATCCCCTTTCATCCTTAACCCTACCCCCCTCTTCCTCCTTCTCCACCTCCC
>JAPQNM010000026.1:536824-539324 GCA_029783475.1 Metacarcinus magister
CTGGGTGACCAGCAAGAGGTGAGTCATGAATGTGATACAAGATAGTTGGCACTAGGGCTTCTGGAATGACAAGCTGAGAGGCATGATGTAAGTCATCGTCCTCAGAAATGACAGTACTAGATTTATAGAGGACGTCATCTCGAAGCAGAAGGGAGTCTGGAGAGAATGGCAAGCTTGGAAGGTTACTGGCATCACCTGATTCAAGGTAGTAAATGAGACGTGTGCAGAAATGGTCAGAGCGTTGAAAGGATCTGACTTCTTCAATAGTAGGGAGTGACTGTGATGCTGTAAGTAGAGCGACAGGAGCGACATGACGGGACAGAGCGTCAGCGACAGAATTAGCTTTACCTGGGATGTACGCGAATGAAGGATTATATTCTTGAACGGTGAGTTGCCAACGGGCAAACTTTCCAGTTAAGCTAGTTCCTTTGAATAATTCTGTGACAGCGAAATGATCGGTCAGAACGTGGATGCGATATCCGAGTATTATGTCTTTGAAATGACGAAGTGACCAAACCACTGTGAGAGCTTCGCGGTGTGTGACGCTGTAATTGCGCTCAGCAGCATTGAGCAAACGACTGGCGAAAGCAACGGCGCGTGATTTACCGTTGTCGTCATGTTGCATGAGGACAGAGCCGATACCGATGTTTGACGCGTCAGTGCAAAGGGTAAAGTCCTTGTTGAAGTCGGGAAAAGCGAGGACGGGAGCGTTGCACAAGGCTTGTTTGAGGGTAGTGAATGCATTCTCGCGCTCGTCTGTCCATTCGAATTCTATGTTCCTTTTAAACAGTGATGTGAGAGGTTGAGCGATTTTACTGAAATCCTTAATGAATTGGCGATAAAATCCTGCGAGACCAATGAAGCTACGAACGTCGTCAGCAGAATTAGGAGTCGGAAACTGTGATATTGCATGAATTTTGTCATCAAGGGTGTGGATACCATCTTTGTCGACTTTATGTCCTAAGAATTTGATTTCGCGTTTGAGGAACTGACATTTACTGAGTTTTAGCGTTAAACCGGCTTTCGCGAAACGTGACAGAACGTCTGATAAGGTATCTAGGTGCTCAGGAAGGTCTTTTGACGCGACTATTACGTCGTCCAAGTAGCAAAACACCGAATTACCTAAGAGGCCAGAGAGAGTTGAGTTCATTAGGCGCATGAAGGTTAAGGGTGAATTTCTAAGACCCATGGCCATACGTTTGAAGGCGTATTGGCCAGATGATGTGGTGAACGCTGTGTATTGCCGTGAACTTTCTTCCAGTTCGACCTGGAAAAATCCAGACTGAAGGTCGAGGGTAGAAAATACACTGTTTGAATCACCTATTGACTGGAGGAGATCAGATAACACTGGCATTGGAAATCGATCGGGAATCGTCGCGGCGTTTAAACCACGGAAATCGACGACGACTCTCCACTCACCATTTGACTTAGGCACGAGAAACAGCGGGGCATTGAATGGCGAGGCCGCTTGTTCTATGATGTCCTCGTCCAGCATGGCTCTGACAGCGTGGTCTATCAACGTCCTGCGGCTATGCGGGATGCGATAAGCCGGGACGTATGTAGGTGTCGAGCCTGGGGTGAGGTAGATGGAATGGTAGACCGCATCGGTCTTTCCCAGAGGTTCACCAGGAAGAGAGACACAGGACCTGTAAGCCGATAATAGGGCGAGTAAATCTGGTCTTGACTCAGGGAAATCTACATCACCTAGATGCTGAGCAAGTAGAGGGGAAGGCTGTGATGGAGAGTCTGTGACAGGTGGTGTAGACAATGAAATATGACAAGGGGATGAGTCGACAGGGGTGACAGGGGCAGGATAGGGCAGAACTTCACCTAGAGTCACGCCGGATTTAAGGAATATAGGATGATTAGTTAGATTTTGAATTGCAATACGGCAAGAACCATCATCCTCGAGAGTCGTGAGAACTGACTCTAGAGCAATACCTTTCACTCGAGTAGAGTCGGGCAAACATAAGACGTCTGTCTCGGGGAGCACACCTTTGACGGCAACTCGCACCAACACCAAACAAAGTCGGTCTGTGTGACTACCACAGGGGAGGTCAACACAGCTTTCCTGAATCTGGCGGTCGAGAGGACGTCAGAGAGTGTTGTGGGTGGAAGGTTGTCGGTGTCGCTGGGCAGCGCTTCGCTAAGCGAGTCGGCTGGCGTTGAGGATGACAAGGGGGGGGGGCAGGTATTACTGAGGGTGACTTGGGCAGGGAGGGAGAGACGGGAGGTGAGTCATGGCCAGACGTGGACGTGGCGATATAGACATCAGGTGAAGACAGAGACTCATGGGAGGGAGAGGCAGAGATGAAAGTACCATTCTGGGCAATTTGATGAATGTAAGGGAAAAGTGAGATGTTGAAATGTGCCATAGTATGGTAGCCTATTAACATGTCAGCTGAGAAACATACATCATCAATGACATAGAAATAATCTGATATGCAAGGTTCAAGTGGAGACAAGGAGACATCGAGGAGGACCTTGCTATGAGGCATGA
>JAPQNM010000026.1:559324-564324 GCA_029783475.1 Metacarcinus magister
TTACAACGTTATATGCATCTGAGGCTGTAGCAGCGATTAGCCTCGCACGTTCTCAACATATTCAAGAGAGAACGTAAACATTTGATGACATTTGATCTGATAACCTACGTCAAATAACAAGCGAGGCAAGTCCATCTGTGCCTCCATAAGCCTACTGGCGCCAACGGTTAATGAAATGTATATATATATATATATATATATATATATATATATATATATATATATGTGTATGTGTGTGTATGTGTGTGTGTGTGCGGGTGTGTATCTCTCTCTCTCTCTCTCTCTCTCTCTCTCTCTCTCTCTCTCTATATATATATATATATATATATATATATATATATATATATATATATATATATATATATATTGTGACTAGTTCCTAAGGGGTAGGTGTCATTTTGTGATGTTGAGATGGTGAGGCCTTGTGTGTGTTGTGACCTTAAGCAAGGCTGGTATGAGAGGTTGTGTCGTGCCCTTCTTGCGCGGACCTCCCGGCGTCTCTCGTGAGCCCCCAATATAGTTCCAGGTTCGTATTTTCGCTGTTAGCCATGTTTTAGTCCCTTTGTGGATGTTGTTTGTGTTACCCATTTTCTCAGTGTGGCCACAGGCCTCTTTGGGCATCATTTGAGCCTTTCTTTCGACGGGAAGGATGGTGTGGTGTAGAGGTCCCTCTTGTGGCGGGCTTGGCTGTTGCCACCAGCAGCCGGCGGGGAGGAGAGCGTTCCTCAATCTTCAGTCCCTTTGTTGCTTTGGTAAGAGGTGGACGCTTGAGAGGGTTCGGGTCTCGTCGTTGTCTTTTTGTACATATTAGTTAGTCAATTACATTCCACATTACCTTGTTGGTGGTGGCTTGACTAAGGGTCGTGTTTCTTGGTTTTGTTGTGGTTTCTGGGAACTGTGAGACACGTATTAATAAAGAAACGTCCCCAGCGTTGAGCTTCGTCTACTTTGCCCCACGCACAATACACACACACATCCATTGGCTTACACTAAGTAATAGTGTTCGCGTTGGACAAAGTAAAGACGGGCAACGCTTTGACGGAATGTTTCTGGCCCCAGCGGTGAGAGGAAGAGGGAAGACGCCAGTACTCAGTTATATGAGGGTGGATTCAAGGCATTCATGAGAGAACGTAAAAATCTACGCCAAATAACAGATAAGAAGCAATTGCATTTTTGCATCTATAAAGCCTACTGGTGCCAACTGTTTGTGATTAAGAAAAAAACAAATGTATATATATATATATATATATATATATATATATATATATATATTTTTTTTTCTTTTTCTATATCAATAACCGTTGGCACCAGTAGGCATATGGAAGCACAGATGGACTTGCCTCGCCTGTTATTTGGTGTAGGCTTTTAGAAAAAAAATTTATAGTGACGACTCGAATGTTTACGTTCTCGCTTGAATATGTTGAGAGCATGTGAGGCTTATTACTGCTACAGCCTCAGATGCATATTAACGTTGTAAGTCCAGTCTGAGGACAGTGTGGCAGCAAATTGGGTAGTCTTTGGCCACTCGGCTGTGATATCAAATATTGAAAAGTGGTCACCGGATATCGGGGATTCGAACCCGAGACCCTAGGCTCCCATATATATATATATATATATATATATATATATATATATATATATATATATATATATATATATATATATATATGTATATATATATATATATATATATATATATATATATATATATATATATATAGATAGATAGATAGATACATAGATAGATATTTATATATATATATATATATATATATATATATATAGATATATATATATATATATATATATATATATATATATGTATATACATATATATATATATATATATGTATATACATATATATATATATATATATATATATATATATATATATATATATAGATAGATAGATAGATAGATAGATATGTATATATATATATATATATATATATATATATATATATATATATAACATATATATATATATATATATATATATATATATATATATACATATATATATATATATATATATATATATATATATATATATATATATATATATATTATACATATATAAATATAAATGTATGTGTGTGCATATATATATATATATATATATATATATATATATATATATATATATATAATACTTATATAAATATATATATATATATATATATATATATATATATATATATTTATTTATATATTGTCAGGGCTGAGGTGACTACCAATTAATATTATGCTTCTATAGAGTTGTGGGGAAGAAAAATCATGGAGTATGATACCCCGAATATATTTACACACACAATAGCACACAACAGAAGGCTAAAAGCCAAAATAAATTACCAACCACGATCTGCTCGTAAACAATTACCAGAGTAGGGGTATGGCACCCAAATAACTTTCTGAACAGCTGTCTGGAGGGTGAGATGTGCGGCAGCAACACTAGGCAACGTAGATAGCACCTCAGGCAGCAGGGATGGTCGAATGGTGTAGGTACAGTTGAAGGGCACACTGGAAGGGAGCCCAAGTCTCCAGAAATGCCTTCGGTATGTTGAGAACCAGCAGCAGATGGTGAGGTGTTCTCAGGTGAGAGAGCTTATGCGTTCTGTCTGTTTGCGGTCCGGCGGCGTGGAGCTTGCCTCGGTTAGACTACCCCCCTACCCCTGGACAGAGGGGTGGGGTAGTGGCGGGGAAGCCGGTGAACAAGCAGTTGGAGAGGTGAACCAGCGCCGGCAGACTAGAGTGGTAGTTCAACCACTAATTAGGTGGGGACGAGGCAGGTGCAGTACCTCACACATGCCCCCACTAAAACATCTGCTGCACAGCTGATGTCGAAGAACTGCAGCTGACCAGGAGACATAAAAAAACTTATAATAGGCCTGAGTGCAGGAAACAAAACTTGTAAAAGACTGGAAGGCAGGAAACAAAACAAAAAAGAACTATTGCCGGCTGAGAAGGTCGGCTCCAATGTTGTCTGTCCCGGCAACATGAACAACCATAAATTTATAGGGTTGAAGACGTAAAGCCCATCGTAGTACTCTATCATTTTTACCTTTAATTTTCTCAAGGTATATTAGAGGCTTGTGGTCTACTTCAAGGATAAATTCCTTACCTCGAAGATATAAGTCAAACCTATGAATGCCGAACACGATGGCCAGGCATTCCCTCTCGATGGTAGAGTATCGTCGTTCTCGATCAAGTAGTTTCCGGCTGGCGTAAGAGATGGGATGTGGACGATCATCATGGTACTGAAGGAGTACAGCACCTAATCCATAGTTTGAAGCATCGGTACATAGGACGAAGGTCTGGCTGGGGTCCGGAAGACGAAGGTCCCGAAGTCAAGGCTTGCTTCAGCAGCTTGAACCGCTCATGCAGATCTTCAGTCCACTGGAGGGGATCCCGCACCGGCTTCTTCAACAAGTCAGAGAGGGGGCCGGTAAGCTCAGAGGCCTGAGGAATGAAAGCTTTGTAAAACGATATATATATATATATATATATATATATATATACATTTTTTTTTCTTAATCACAAACAGTTGGCACCAGTAGGCTTTATAGATGCAAAAATGCAATTGCTTCTTATCTGTTATTTGGCGTAGATTTTTACGTTCTCTCATGAATGCCTTGAATCCACCCTCATACTGTACTGGCGTCTTCCCTCTTCCTCTCACCGCTGGGGCCAGAAACATTCCATCAAAGCGTTGCCCGTCTTTACTTTGTCCAACGCGAACACTATTACTTAGTGTAAGCCAATGGATGTGTGTGTGTATTGTGCGTGGGCAAAGTAGACGAAGCTCAACGCTGGGGACGTTTCTTTATTAATACGTGTCTCAAAGTTCCCAGAAACCACAACAAAACCAAGAAACACGACCCTTAGTCAAGCCACCACCAACAAGGTAATGTGGAATGTAATTGACTAACTAACTTAGGCGGTGATGGCAGTCAACTTGCCAACTTGTGGTTGAAGATGGTCGCGTGACAAAACAAATCCCAGATAGTTGATGGACTCTGCTCCAAACTGGCACTTTTTAAGTTTGACATTGAGACCGTTCTGTTGTAGTCTATTTAAAACAGACTTGAGGGCAGAGATATGAGTGGGCCAATCAGATGAATACACAAAAATATTATCAAAATAAAATGAAACATTGGCCAAACCAGCAAGCACAATCCTCATTAAGCGAATATAAGTGGCACAGGCCGTAACGAGACCAAAAGGCATCCGAGTAAATTCCATCGGGCCCTTGTGAGTTGGAAACGCAGTGAAGCGTCGAGCTTCGGCAGAAAGTGGAACCTGGTAATATGCCTTACACAAATCTACCTCTGAGAACTCAGCACCAACGAACTTATGCAGCTCAGTCTCAATACTGCAAGATGGTTCAGCATGGAAAACAGTAACGGAGTTGAGTAACCTGTAATCCTGTATCTCTAATTATAGAGGAAGACCATGACCCATTAATAGTCTCCGTAACTGAGAAGTTAGGCACTTTATGATCTTCTAAACAAAATCCAACCTTATAGGGGGGCTTGGTAGTAGTTCCATCCTTGAATGCTCGAGGATTCCTGGGACAGCGTGGTCGTATATGTCCTGCTTCCCCACAATTGTGACAAGTCACGGTTGAGGGAGTCTGACTCCCAGGAGAAGGTAGAGATTCGAGTGGAGTAGCAAGTCGAGGGGAGATTTTCTTAGCGTTGTTGTAGGAAGAGACCTTAGGATAGGCGTTGTGGGCGAATGCCCAGTCATCCGCTAGTTGTATTGCTTCCTTCAGCTTGGTAGGCCTTCTTTCCTTGATGAATAAGCGTATTTCTGGTGATAAGGAGGACAGAAATTGGTCAAAGATGATAAACTCCCTTAAATCAGCATAAACATTGGCCACAGAGGAAGACTCAACCCAAGAATCAAACATCCTCGATAACTAGGTAACGAACTGATGGTAGTTCTGTCCTACTCTAATCTTGTTTGACCTGAAATCCACCCGGTAGCCATCTGGAGT
>JAPQNM010000026.1:569324-571824 GCA_029783475.1 Metacarcinus magister
GTTGCCTCCTTACTGGTAAAGCTGCCGAACTCTACACGTCCCTTCCGTCATCCACCACTGAGGATTACGAGTTACTGAAGCAAGCCTTGTTAACAGGCTTCAGTAAAACTCCAGATGGCTACCGGGTGGATTTCAGGTCAAACAAGATTAGAGTAGGACAGAACTACCATCAGTTTGTTACCCAGTTATCGAGGATGTTTGATTCTTGGGTTGAGTCTTCCTCTGTGGCCAATGTTTATGCTGATTTAAGGGAGTTTATCATCTTTGACCAATTTTTGTCCTCCTTATCAGCAGAAATACGCCTATTCATCAAGGAAAGAAGGCCTACCAAGCTGAAGGAAGCAATACAACTAGCGGATGACTGGGCATCCGCCCACAACGCCTATCCTAAGGTCTCTTCCAACAACAACGCTAAGAAAATCTCCCCTCGACTTGCTACTCCACTCCAGCCTCTACCTTCTCCTGGGAGTCAGACTCCCTCAACCGTGACTTGTCACAATTGTGGGGAAGCAGGACATATACGACCACGCTGTCCCAGGAATCCTCGAGCATTCAAGGATGGAACTACTACCACGCCCCCCCTATAAGGTTGGATTTTGCTTAGAAGACCATAAAGTGCCTAACTTCTCAGTTACGGGGACTATTAATGGGTCATGGTCTTCCTCTATAATTAGGGATACTGGATGCTCTGGAGTTGTAATTTCTGAGGAAGCCTTGCCAGACATTGACCCATCACTCTGCCCCAAAGTACAAGTTGCTGACTATTTGGGACGCATCGACGAATTTCCTGTCGTTAAGTGTTACTTACGGTGCCCATTTTACACTGGTTGGACAGATGCTGTAAGGGCCCCAATTAAATTTGCTAGTGCTCTAGTTGGGAATATTCCCGGAGTACAAGATCCTGATAGTCCTGATTCTCTACTCAGTAACGACAACCATCTTCTCCATAGTGACCATGACCAAGCCACCACTGACGTTTCTTCCCTACAAGATCCTCTGTTGCCTCCTGATGACTCGCCTTCGCCCGGAACTTCCCTCTCCTCTCAAGAAAAGGACAACCGCCCTTCTGGATGTCAGCATCTACCACCAGTTGAGTCCTCAACTACTCAAGTGTGTGCTGTGGAGACCAGAGCCGGTCGATCTAAACGGGTCCACCCTCTAGTTCTGCCTAAGCTCCATCCTTTGACTGTAACCCCTGATGAGTTTCGTCAACTTCAGGAATCCTGTCCTTCCTTGACGTGTTTACAATCAAAGGCTACCACTCAAGAAGTTGAGAAGGCACGGGATGGTGCCACATACCAGTTCATACATGAGGAAGGCCTCCTGTACCGAAAATGTCTCTCATCGGATCACCTTCAAAAGGTAAATGGTTTATCCTTGGTTGTTCCCAGCGATTGCCGTCCTGTCATCCTACGTGTTGCTCACGAAGGTCCTTTGGCTGGACATTTCTCCCACCGGAAGACCCAGATGAAGGTCTTGCAAGACTTTTATTGGCCAGGGATGTGTGCAGACATCCGGGATTACTGCCGTTCCTGCGACAAGTGTCAACGTATGTCGGCTAAGGGTAGGGTACGTCCAGTACCTCTTCAACCGTTACCTGTCGTAACTGAACCCTTCTCCAGAGTTGCCATTGACTTGGTAGGTCCCTTGTCTCCACCATCTTCTGAAGGACACCGTTACATTGTCACTCTAATTGATTTCTCCACTGGGTTTCCAGAAGCCATGCCTCTTAAAGATATTGACACCATATCTGTATCTGAAGCTCTGCTAACCATCTTCGCCAGAGTGGGAATCCCCAGGGAAATACTTTCCGACCGTGGGACTCAATTTACTTCCCAGCTTATGGCAGAGCTACACAAACTACTGGGAGTAAAACCCATCTTCACCACGCCTTTCCACCCCAGCGGAAACGGGCGAGTTGAGCGGCTGCACGGTACCCTGAAGTCTGCCCTTCGGAAGCTGTGCTCTGATAAGCCCAAGGAGTGGCATCGATATTTAATCCCTACTTTGTTTGCCCTCAGAGAGATCCCTAACGACCGGACTGGATTCTCTCCATTTGAACTCCTCTATGGCAGGTCAGTGCGGGGTCCCCTCTCGGTGCTCCGTGACCTTTGGGAAAACCGTAGGATCCCAGAAGATGAGAGATCAACCTTCCGTTACGTCATCGAGCTACGGGAGAAACTGACCGAATGCGCCCAGCTTGCTGCCAAACACGCGGATGTGAGTATCGCCCGGTATAAGTCTTACTTTGACGTAAGATCTCAAGACCGTCAATTCCAGCCAGGCGATGAGGTATTATTACTACTGCCTAGTGACTCCAGCAAGTTGTTGGTTGCTTGGAGTGGCCCTCACAAAGTTTTGGAAAAACGGGGTAAGGTGGACTACTTGATCGAGATGCCAAGAGGACCTAAACTTTACCACGCCAATATCCTCAAGAAGTACCACCGGCGGGCCCAAGTTAACCAGCTACAAGTCCTCGACGAGATTTCACCTTTAAGCG
>JAPQNM010000026.1:579324-589324 GCA_029783475.1 Metacarcinus magister
CCTGTAGGTACGGAGATGGAAGTAGATTCTGAGTAGAACTCTTGTCGACAGTAGAAAGAAGAGGAAAATATACTTCCACCGGTTCCAGTCCTTGAAAGAAGCGTCCGGACATCCCAACGGGTTTTACATCACTGACAAGGATAAAAGGCAACATATCCTTGGAAAGGGAAGTGAAGAGATCCACTTCCGGAGTTCCTCAGCGGTCGGGAAGAGACCTGATAATCTCCGGGTGTAACTGCTATTCCACTGATGTACCCTGGAATCTGTACAGTGCGTCCGCTCAAGAGTTCTCCAAGCCCGGGAAGCATATTCCTGAAGTATGGAACACTACGTCCAATCTGAGAAATTAGAACCAATCACAGCTCGCGCCGAGCCAGGCCCAGTGTTGCCATTTTATGACTTACACTTTATCTACTCCGATGTATCAAATATATATGAATTATTCCTTCGGAAAAGTAATCGCAGAAATGGTTTCGATGCGTATAGCAAAGTTATGGATAGCTGATGTAAGGTAGCACAGTGATGGAATGCGTGATGAAGGTGGTGAAAACTGTGATGAACTCTGCGTGACTGGTAACAGTACACACGTATTGCTAGTCCATTACATCAATTATTTTTCCCTTCCCCAAAACATATGTGTCCATTTAACAAAATAGTATTTTGCAATGAACCAGAATAAAATGGGTAAGCTTATAAGAAATGTGGGTTCATTTGAGAGCAAAGCGGATGGTAACAAAATATTTACAAAATTGTTAAATGGGAACTTTTCTTACACCAGACATTCTAACAGGAGTTTGTGTAGAAATAAAGGCATGTTAGCTGTATATCTAAAATTAATACATTGCTGCTCCTGAACGAAATAGAGGACTCGGTGACTGAAACACAAGATTGTAAGAAAATTGGCGTTCACATTTTATTTAAAAATTTTAATTATGCACATGACTAGGTTTTTTGAGCTATCAATGCACAGCAAACCTTGCCTTGCCTTTTTCTAGGCAAACCAAACGACATTGCAATGAAGTTGGAAGAGCCGCACTGTATCTGATTGAAACTTTTGTAATCACCGCTGCTAAAGCTATTGGGATTGCAATAACGATTCTTTAAAAAAAAACAGATATGAATTTTACACGCAGATGAGACTTACACTGCATTTACGGGCTTACCATCTTCCTAATTTAGAGCATCAGTATCTTGAATATTAAGTATTTTCTCGTTTATGAGATACACAAGGTAATACCCATAGTTTTGTAGGCTTACAGATAATACTGAGTAACATAAGCGAATAAATCAAGAACCGTTCTGTGTGCATGTTACCATATCCTTGGACGTCACAGTCTATTCCAGCACTGTGTTTTATTGCATCTCAGCTATCAATAACGTCGGTATAAACATCTCGTTGAAACAATTTGTTTACTTAAGAAATATTTCACACGTATATGATGCGTTGACGTACACCTTGATGACGTCATGGACTACCAATACGTGTGTACTGTTATCAGTCACGCAGAGTTCATCACAGTTTTCACCACCTTCACCACGCATTCCATCACTGTGCTATTTTACATCAGCTATCCATAACGTTGTTATACGCATCTCAACCATTGTTGCGATTAATTTTCTGAAGGAATGATCCAAATATATTTTATACAACGAAGTAGATAAAGTGTAAGTAATGAATCATGAAACGACAACACTGGGCCTGGCTCAGCGCGCCCTGTGATTGGTTCTAATTTCTCAGATCGGACGTAGTGTTCCAGACTTCAGGAATCTGCGCCTGGAACAATGGAAGCTGGAAGATGAAGAGCTTGGCTGTGTGCTTCCTGGAAGATCCTCTCCGACAGAGGTAGCAAGAGTTTTGATCTAGAAGTGCCCTGGCGGTTGAGACAATAAACCGCCGCCACACTGTCCATTTCAAAAGCATCCTCTTTGTCACACAATTTTTTGTGAGCTAGGATGAATCGGAGGGCTAAGAGCTCTTGGAGCCTCTCTCAAACCATCCTCCCCTCCTCCGTGGTCCTGATGTCCCCGAGATGACTGGTACCCCGATCCCAGGTCCGAAGCATCCGTAGCAACTCTCAGGAACACAAAAAGAGGCATCCAGGCGACCCAGCGACGGAGGAAGTGATTGTCTAACCAGGGAAATAGGTCTGACAAAAACCGTGGAACCTGTCGCAGATAATCCCGGGGATAAACTGTAATCGCCACATTGACCTCCCGAACTAGTCTGCGATGACTTAGTCGACCGACAGGGACAACTTCTGTTGCAATGTTGAGGGTTCCTAGCAGTTTTTCCCACTGTAGTCGTGACATCAATTTCGAGACATAAGTCATAAGCGCATAAGATGCGGTGACGTGTTTTGACCGCATTCTCTGGGGAGAGACAAACTTTGATTTGAGTTTTGTCCCACTCCATCACCCAGCCACTACAAACTCTGATTAGGTGTAAGGGAAGACTTGAGGTAGTGTACTTTGAAACCCATTCCCTCCGTGGTAGCGAATGTAGTGGCTACATTCGTATTCGCGACTGCCTGGGAAGGGGAGAAAACTAATCATTCATCCAGATAGATTATGGTGTCTACTCCTTTGGCGGCCACTATATTTGTCAATCGAGAAAAAAACACTTGGAGTTATCGACAAACCAAAGGAGAGACGGGTAAACTGAAAGCAACCTTCCTCTATCTGAAAAGCCAGGAGCCTCTTGATGCGAGGATGGGTAGGGACGTGCCAGCAGGCATCATTTTTGGGTGGGATCTGAGCAATCGTGAGCATTCGGAAATGAGAGGTAAACATCCGTCTCGAGGTGTGTTCTACGACGACACCCGAACTGAGAATCTCGTGAACGTATGGAAGGATTGAGATCTTCACCTTCTGAGGGGAAAGGGGGAGCCATAGAGGAGGAGGCTAAACCCATGACTAGGAGAGACCTTTTCTGATCACCATGGAAGCCCAGCTTGTTGAGGGCCAGGCGGAGGCTAATCCTGAGAAGAGGCCAGTGGTTAGGGAGTCATTGCCTTCTGTTGAAAAGTTTGGATGGAGCCGTCTTATCCTGTTGGGAGCGTGAAAACTTTCCTTTATGAAAACGCTTCTTAAAAAACTTCTTTCTATCTTCATAGTGCTTTCTTGCCTGATGTGGCCGTTGAGAGTGGCTGGGCTGGCACTGTTGTGTTTGCTGTGGTGCTGGATCTCGCCTGCAACTCGTTCGGCTGCCGTTGGGTGGAGACAGCTAATGGTATAGCCAGATTGAAAACTGGAGGCTCAGAGGACAAAACCACTTGTAGAGCTGACTCAGAGATATTATTTAGGCCAAGTGGATCTTGGCAAAGGAGTCCACGGCAAACCTCTTCAGCCTTGTTCTTAAAAGCTTCCTTGCGGAGATTCAGCCTTGAGCCGGCCGCCTTGACTAGAGCAGGACTAATGGTACGTGAGAAAGCTTGGGCCAATCTGGTCGCTACTGTAGAAGTGGCTAGACAGATAGGATGAATGTCCTCTTTTGGTAAAGAGTAGAGCTTTTCTGCCAGCTCTTGCAGACACTGTGAAATTTGGGAAAGTCCACTTACGGTAGAGATTCCAAGTGTAGCCAATTGTCCGTCCCTGTAGTTTCCTGGCCAGTGAGGATTTGGACGCCTGCTGAGCTTGCCATGGGAGGTCAGACTGGGTAAGCGAAGGAACCAACAAAAAAGAAGCTAAAATAGGGTCCAGTATAATGGTGGCCGGGAAGAAGGGAAGGAGTGTCAACACCGAAGTGGCAGACTCTGACCGCGCTACTGCCGTAGCCCACACTGAGTTGGGACCAAGATCCAATTTTGGCCAGGGCACAAAACGTTGGCCTCTCATCCAAGTCATTTTCATGCTGTGTGGAGTGGAAGCCACACTTGCTGAAGTAGCCGGGTCCGAGGCAGAATAGGACACAGTGTCCACCGCACCCAGTGCTAGAGAGTATGAGACCACCGGAAAAGAAGGTTGTGAATCTCTCTTCGATATACACATCCTACGGTATTGGAAAAATTCCTGTCCATCTGTCCCATTGTTGTCCGTACCTCAACATTTGTTCTAGGAACCCGGGCGTGCCTTGTCTGAGCTATCGCTCTTTAGATGGATAACATCCTGCTATATAAATAAATTGATATATTACTGTGATGCTGATGATATTAATAATGATTATAATGTAAATTTTTTTTATTATTTTTATTTGTTACAATTATTATCATTATTATTATCATTATTAATATTATTATAGTTATTAGTATCATTATCATTATTATTATTATTATTATTATTATTATTATTATTACTATTACTATTATTATTATTATTATCATTATTATTATTATCATTACTATTATCATTGTTGTTATAATTGTTATTATTATTATCATATTTATTTGCATTATCATTATCATTATTGTTACTATTGATATTATTATTATTACTATTATTATTATTATTATTACTATTATTATTATTATATTATCATTATTAGTATTAACTATTATAGTTATTAGTAGTAGTTGTAGTATCATTATTAGTGGATGTTATAGATGCTGTTGCTTGTTTTATCAGTAACAGTAGCAGCACTAGTAATCATTATCATAATAAAAAAAACTATAACATCGCCATCCTGTCAGGTTTCTAGAGGAGTCCGAGATGAGGCTGTGGCCAGAGACTAGAATTGTGATAGTGGGTTCCATTGTGGGGGTGCGGGATACGCTCCTCCACCGTGCTCTTCGCAACACTCGGCATGCACTCTATTTCGCTGCCTACACCATAGAATCACCAGCTTCCCCAACACAAAGTGCTGTTAATGCCACTTCAATGGCGGCAGGTATGGCAAGGTGTGAAAAGGTTGACAGTGTTACTCCTATTTTTTACTATCTATATGCATGTTCATGTTTATTATTTAATTTTATACCTGA
The DNA here is from genome assembly GCA_029783475.1 of Metacarcinus magister. Classification (NCBI taxonomy): domain Eukaryota; kingdom Metazoa; phylum Arthropoda; class Malacostraca; order Decapoda; family Cancridae; genus Metacarcinus; species Metacarcinus magister. Next base: position 584,238 of record JAPQNM010000026.1, read on the forward strand.
GCTCTGTTTGTTTGTCTGCGGGTCGGTCTGTTTGTCTCACCATTTATCTGCCTTTACTTTTTTTTTTCTCTCTCTCTCTCTCTCTCTCTCTCTCTCTCTCTCTCTCTCTCTCTCTCTCTCTCTCTCTCTCTCTCTCTCTCTCTCTCTCTCTCTCTCTCTCTCTCTCTCTCTCTCTCTCTCTCTCCTCTCTCTCTCTCTCTCTCTCTCTCTCTCTCTCTCTCTCTCTCTCTCTCTCTCTCTCTCTCTCTCTCTCTCTCTCTCTCTCTCTCTCTCTCTTTATTTTTACAGGCCATTCATCAATGTAACAAATTATGCATATTTTTGCAGGCAATTTTACTGGTTAAAGGTAATATTCTTAGTACCCCCTATATCAAAACCTAATCTGCCTTTGTAAACTACTAAATGTCTTATAATACATAAACAAAATACATACATAATGATAACATGCATACAATTCCATCATATTTATAAGTGAAATATCATGATAATGGTGAGGTCTGGCCTAGGCCAGGTGAGGTCCATGACGGCCAATTTACGTGTTTATTCACCATTATCACTACACCATTATCACATTATCACCATTATCACTACACTACTTTCGTGTTTATCATCATGAACACTGCACTACTTTCGTGTTTATTACCATGATAACTGCACTACACTATTCCACATCATGCGGTGACCTATTAGTAAGCCCGCGTCGCCATCTGTGGTCGCTGGAAGGCATCAGTGTATGGATGCAGTGCGTAAATTGGTGGTGGGAAGTTAATTCAGTGAGGTTAAGGATAATGGGAGGGGTAGAATCCTTAGGCCGGGGCGTGTACTCCCATGGGAGGGAAGTTACAATGAGGGGAGAGTCGCCCGGCTACAGGTCTGATGACAGTTAGCGTCTCTTGAGTCGCTATCCTGATAGTGTTCAGGAGTTCTTGTTGCCTCTCAACTGCCAGCTGCTCCTTACAATTTGCTGTAGTATGGAAGCGACCTTGACAGTAATCACAGGTGAGCAGTTTTGGACATTGCTCCCCAGAGTGATCACTCCTGTGGCAACGGAAGCATTTGTCCTGCCTTGGCCTCTGACTTTCCTCCCTAATTTCTAAGCTCTCGCGCAGGCCTGTCCCTCATCCTTTCCAGCAAATTGTTGCGTCCCTATAAGCGAGGAGGGACTTGTCTGTATCTTTGTTTCGGCTGCAGAAACCTTTCTTGGGACACAGCATCACCTGCTGTGTGTCTGGGTGGCATTGATGGGGCTGAGCAGGTGGAGGGAGTGGAGAAAGGTCTCGTGGTGTTGACTGTTGGTAGGTGGTGAAGAGCTGCGTGAGGTAGGGTGATGTGAGGAAGCAGGGGGTGGCAGAGGGGTGTCAGGTGAAGGGTCAGGTCTGTGTCCTGACTCTTCCTTACACCTGCTTCCCTCCACCTTGACCCACTATATGCGTACACTTGCGTTTCCACGCACGTGTTCTTCCCAGTCCTTTTTAATTTTTTTCAGGTTTGGCTATGGAAGCTGTAAATTTATTTTCTATATTTACGTCAGCAAGTTGTTTTACCACTAGTAAAGTGTTCAATACTGACAAGGCGTTCACTAGCACACATCGTTTACTCGGCAAATCGTCTATGATGTCACAGTATTCACTTAGTTGTCCTTTGGTGAATGCGAGTTCCTTTCTGACGTTTATGATAAGTATATTTTTTTCATCCCTGGAGAGGTCGTTGAGGTTGTCCATCTCCGTAGATTCAGGGAGGTGGGTGGGGCGGTAGGTGGTGCAGGGCGCCATGTGGTGAAGGTGACTTGGTCTTTAATCCCCGTGCGTCGCCTGAGATGACCAGTGTTGCCACCATATTCAGACACACTACCTAAACAGCCAACGTGACACAGGTTAGGGCACCCACCATCACTGCAGGAGAGGTCATCCAACACAAGCAAACAACATTTTTTGTGGGGTGGTCACTTCTGCTTTTCTTCTCACTTTGAGGCCCTCATTCACCCATGCACTTGGTGAGTTATAATGTGATACTTTGTTAATAATATCTTTAGTGTGTCTAAAACACCCTGAGAACAGTGTAAATCCATGTAGATACCCTTCTCATTGCAAAACGTTGATGGGTATTCTAGTTCCCGCCAGGGAGCTAGTTGCTAATTAGGGATAAGTGTAAGATTTCAAAATGGTGAACAAATGTGTAGAATTGCAACACAATGAGGAAGTAAAGATTGCCTATGTTCATGTAACTTATTTTCTTGTGTATTTACTACTTAGTGAGCAAAAAGTGCCAAATTATTATGTAACAGTGTGAGTAATAATATTTTCCATATGATTTACAATTCCTATTACACCGGGGTGAAACATTTGATCCGATAAAATCTGATAGGCGCCCGGCAAAACCGGTACGTGCACGGTGCTTGCCCGTGCACGTGTACGGTAACGACGCACTTAGTACGGTGTAACCACAGTTAAAAACCGTTAACATTTTACTGGGCAGCTCGCGGAAAAAGTTATTGTCGACAATAACGTTTTTGGCCGGTATCCGGTGCGTGCCAGTGTAGCAAGATGTGCGCACGGTAGCTACCGACAAATGCCGATTTTTCCGTGGGTGTACCGTATTAACACAGTTCGGCGTGATTCGGCCTTTACCGAGCGTCAGTGGGAGGAGCTTTAGGTACCATTTCTCGTTTCATCAAGCAGTACCACAATATTTATCGGGAGCCTGTCATACATTTTCTAAATCAACAAACACACAATGCAACTCCTTGCAAAATCTTTAATTTTCCATAACACTCAAAGTAAACAATGCATCTGTAGTATTTCTTCCTGGCATGATTACCTATTGATGTTCGTAGATCCTCACCTCTCCTTGCACCCTAAATTTAAATAGTTCTTCAATTAACTTTAAGTTGTGGCTGATCAGCTCTGCACATCAATCTTATTCTTAAAAATCAATAATTGTCATCCCTCACTATCCAAGGTTTTGTTAAAAGCTCCATTGTCATCTCTCCTAAGCACCTCCATACCTCTAACAGTATGTCATCTCGACCACATGCCTTTCAACCCCTCATCTTCTTCCCAGCTGTCCTCACTTCATCCCTAATACTCCACAGCACTTCCTGGTTTATTGTCTCCACATCATACAACCTTCTCTCTCTCTCTCTCTCTCTCTCTCTCTCTCTCTCTCTCTCTCTCTCTCTCTCTCTCTCTCTCTCTCTCTCCTCTCTCTCTCTCCTCTCTCTCTCTCTCTCTCTCTCTCCTCTCTCTCTCTCTCTCTCTCTCTCTCTCTCTCTCTCTCTCTCTCTCTCTCTCTCTCTCTCTCTCTCTCTCTCCTCTCTCTCTCTCTCTCTCTCTCTCTCTCTCTCTCTCTCTCTCTCTCTCTCTCTCTCTCTCTCTCTCTCTCTCTCTCTCTCTCTCTCTCTCTCTCTCTCTCTCTCTCTCTCTCTCTCTCTCTCTCTCTCTCTCTCTCTCTCTCTCTCCTCTCTCTCTCTCTCTCTCTCTCTCTCTCTCTCTCTCTCTCTCTCTCTCTCTCTCTCTCTCTCTCTCTCTCTCTCTCCTCTCTCTCTCTCTCTCTCTCTCTCTCTCTCTCTCTCTCTCTCTCTCTCTCTCTCTCTCTCTCTCTCTCTCTCTCTCTCTCTCTCTCTCTCTCTCTCTCTCTCTCTCTCTCTCTCTCTCTCTCTCTCTCTCTCAATCACTTATATTCTTAATTTATTAGTTCCTTGAAGTACTCCCTCCACCTTCTTAGCATGCTCTCGTTACTTGCAAGAACATTTGTGTGTCCTTTATCATCCTAAACTACATTAGATCCTTCCTATCTCAGTCCCTGTCTGGCTAAACAGTACAAGTAATTCCTCCCTCCCTAAAGTCCAAATACTCACACAGTTCGTCATACGCTGCTTCCTTAGTCTTTGCCACCTCTCTTTGCTTAACATAGCATCTCCTGTTTACTTTCTTCATATGACTATCCCAATTCTTTTCCACTATCCTCTTCCTCCTTTTACTTATTATACTTTATCATTCCACCACCAAGTTCCCTTTCTTTCTTTCTCAATCCAGATGTCACAGGAATTACCTTCCCAGCAGTCTCCCTCACAACTTTTGCAGTCGTTTTCTAGTTGTTCATCACCTCTTGAACAACCTAACATCTAACTCACTCCCCCCTGAATTTCACACGTCATCTTCTTTCATCTTCCATCATTGGGACTGGAGTAGGCTCCCTCAGCATATTATATATAGCTGCACAATAGACTCGTTCGAAAAACAAATACACAATCATTTATGACTACAACATCCCAATAAAAACAGACACACTTGATTCACTGCCCTTCCCTGCACACTCGGCTTTCCTTCCCCACCGTCAGCCAACACAAACATGCGTGTTATGCACCAACACTGGTACAAAACACTATCTGATGGTGCGGCTCTGCCCTCACCTGCCACCACCTTACAGTCTCCAATCTTTTGTAGGTTGCATCTCCTGAATAGGAAAAAAATCACCTGTGTGCACCTTCCTCTGCTATTACTCAACGTCTTATTTAATAACATGACAAATACTACTTAACCTGTTATAAAGAAAAATCAAAAGAATAACTGAAGTGGAGATAGACTCTTCGTTAGTAGATCGCTTGTTAGTTATATAAAATTTTGCTGAACGAGGAAATGTTGAGAGATTTTATAGTGTATCTGATATGATCAAAGGCTGAATATGTAGCTGTATTTGGCCATCAATAAGGAAAATAACATATAAGAAAACTAGAGGATAAAAGGAGTTGCAACTAAATTGAGGCCGATTTAATGAATATGAGAAGAAATTGGATCAATTAAAACTGAAGAAGGCAAGATGCTAAAACAATTTCGAGAAATTTGGCTTCCCAAGTAGAAGTATTGGTGATGAGTAAACATTTATGTGCAATGATGCATGATGAAAATAACACAAATGATAACTATAGGCATAGTGGATTGTGCCATTTAATGATGTGACTGAAGTGTCCTATTCCATGTCCAAGTCTAAAATGCATACAGCAGCGTTGGCAGCAAAATACTGTTCCTTAAATCTCATTTTACTTCCATGAACACATTCCTTCCTTTCACAATCCTTGCAAGCGATGA
>JAPQNM010000026.1:594324-596824 GCA_029783475.1 Metacarcinus magister
ACGAGCTGGCCGCTTTTCTTTTGGAAAAACCACCGAGTGGTCAAAGATCACCCAAATGCTGTCAACAATATCCTTTAATGGGATTGCAACCTTATATGCAACGAGGAGCTTCCGCGGGCAGCATGAGCCTCTCAACAAGAAACGAGGCATTACTTAAAAAATCTAACCTGTGCTACTAACGGGTGGAGGCTAACTACTCAACGCCTCCATAAAACCTACCAGCGCCATAAGTTCAATACATAGAGAAAAAAAAATATATATATATATATATATATATATATATATATATATATATATACATATATATATATATATATATATATATATATATATATATATATATATATATATATATATATATAGATAGATATACATATATATATATATATATATATATATATATATATATATATATGTATATCTATCTATATATATATATATATATATATATATATATATATATATATATATATATATAAATATATATATATATATATATATATATATATATATATATATATACATATATATATATATATATATATATATATATATATATACATATATATATATATATATATATATATATATATATATATACATATATATATATATATATATATATATATATATATATATATATATATATATATACATATATATATATATATATATGTATATATATATATATATATATATATATATATATATATATATATATATGTATATATATATATATATATATATATATATATATATATTAATTAAATGAAAACTTAAAAAGTTAAAAAATTAAGTATTTGATGCAATTGTACACTCACATCTAGAATATTGTATTCAGTTCTGGTCGCCATATTGTCCTGCCAGGAGCCAGGGGATAATGTTGAAGGGGAATAGATGTGATTGTTCACCCTACTGGATACATTTGAAATACCAGCTGGAGGGAAGATTCCTGCCCATAATACCGCCCAAATTATCCAGCCTTTACTAAATCATTAAATTCACTAGATCGTTTTACTCACACAAACTCATATCTAACTAGGTGTGTGACAGATAGGCAACCAGAGGGGCTATAGGAGGAGGAGGAGAAAGAGAGAAGACAAACGATGGTTGGCAACTTAAAGAGGCTGTGTGTGGCGTGGCAGGGAAGGGACGTGGGTCTTGTGTTCTCGTCCCGCGCACTAAATCTCCAGCAAAGACCTTCAAATTCCTGCTCCCTTTCTACAGGTACTAATGCTTCCACAAAACACATATACAAATTTCATCACAGTGACAATATAACTGGTATCATCCCATGTTTTGAGACCATAGTGATTATTATTTTTGCAACCATGTGGCCCCCAAGGAGGAAAGATATCATTTTTCTTTTATTTTTATGAGTGAATAGGTTTCTTAACCGTTCATCTCATACTGTAAGGATTATTATGATGCACGTGTGATCTGACTTAATCAAAGAGTAGGGCCTTTTGTCTGTTGCATTGACATATCTTTACTGCCGGTGATTATGTACTCGGGTAATGCCTCTGAAATTATGTTCTTTACCAAATTCCAAATATGCAATTTCTTTCTGTTTTCTAACTCATTGTGAAATGGCGTGCGTATCAGTAATGCTCAACCCTTAATCAAGAATTCAATAACTTATTCCACGTTCTCCAGCTTCCGAGATAATCCGGCCTAGGAGTAACATAACGCTACCATTTCATGTTTTTATCTTGGAAATTTTGGAGTAAAAGGAATGTATGGCGGAAGCTTCGAAACTTAATAGTAAACAAATAAACAAAATAACGTAAATGATAAGGTAGTATAAAAAGGATATTGATATGCTTGAGAGAATACAAAGAAAAGTTTATAAAATGGTCGCTAGATTGCGAAACAAGCCTTACGAAGAACGCCTTAACGAGCTGGGTTTATTCAGTTTATCCAAACGTAGGCTGTGAGGGTACATTATTAAGGTCATTAACATTTACCGAGGCCTTGATAGTATTAACATTATTGACTGTAACTACCGATCTCACAAACAACACTCGAAACAGTGGCTTCAAGATTATTTGTAAGCGTTTTAGATCAAACGAAGCGAAGGAATTTTTCTTAATAGAATCGTGAATATTTGGAATTGTCTCCAGGCACAAACAGTTAACGGTAACACAATTGAATCGTTTAAGAAAAAAAAATTGTTAAGCAATTAGCATCAGCGCACAAATCGAATATATCATTCCTGAGGGTTTTATACCAATAGCCGTAGATTACAACTTTTCTCACTTTCCTATACAAATTTCATGGTAGTTTGTCCATATTATATGGTATCACTTTACTTGGTGGATGAAGAGGAGCCTTCTACTTTGCTGTACTTTTGTCTTTATTAAGTAGATATTATAGTAGTAGACTATAGCAACACCAACAGTCTCGTTAGGTCCAGTTGGACTGTTCCTTTTATACATGTACACCTGCATTCGAACGGAACCCAAACCACTAACACTAGGACCAAACCCGAAAAAATGTA
>JAPQNM010000026.1:599324-604324 GCA_029783475.1 Metacarcinus magister
GAAGTGATTATCTCTGGCATGGAGTTATATATACCTCATACTTTCTCTTATACTAAAGCTAAAAAGCCCTGGTTTAACTCTGCTTGTTTTCATGCTGTCAAAGATAGAAAAGAGGCTTACAAATAGTACCGTAGCCATCCATCTGCTGAAACTCATGCCCTATATATTTCTGCCCGTAACCATGCCAAATCTATCCTCCAGCTTCCTAAAAACTCTTTCATCAATAGAAAAAGTCTAAATCTTTCCAATTCTAACTCTTTTCGTGAATTCTGGCATCTAGCCAAAAATATCTTCAGCAATTTTATTTATGCATCTTTCCCTCTTTTACTTAAAAAAAGATGGCTCCATAGCTGTCTCATATTTCTCTATAGCTGAACTCTTGCTACCAACTCTACTTTGGATGTTACTGGACATATTCCTCTTACTCCTCCAACCTTTGATTACTTCATCCCTAAAATAGAAATTCTTCATTATGACGTTTTCCAGGCCCTCTCTGTCCTTGATTCTCGGAAGGCTTACGGTCCGGATGAAGTCCCTCCATTTGTTCTCAAAAACTGTGTATCCGAGCTCGCTCCCTGCCTGGCCAAACTCTCGTCTGTGTCTCTCTATTTCTACCTATCCTTCTTGCTGGAAGTTTGCTCACAATCAACCTCTCCCTAAAAAGGGTGACCGCTCCAATCCTTCAAACTACCGCCCTATAACTTTGATTTCCTGCCTTTCTAAAAAGCCTTCGAGTCTGTCCTTAACAAGAAGATAATGAGGCATATGTCAGCTCACAACATTCTCTCTGATTGCCAGTATAGCTTCCGGAAAGGCCGGTCTTCTGGTGATCTTCTTGCTTTCCTAACTAAATCTTGGTCATCTTCTTTTAAGGACCTTGGTGAAACCTTTGCTGTCATTCTTGACATATCAAAAGCCTTCGATATAGTCTGGCATAAATCTTTAATTTTTAAAAGACCCCCTTACGGATTTTATCCTTCTCTTTGTACCTTTATCTCGAGTTTCCTTTCTGACCGTTATATTGCTGGTATATTGGACGGTCACTGTTTTTCTCCTAAAACTATTAACAGTGGTGTTTTTCAGGGTTCTGTCCCACTCTCTATCTATTATTCATTAATGATCTCTTAAATGTGACTCAATGCCCTATACACTCCTATGCTGATGACACCACCTTGCATTTTCAACGCTCGAACCCAACCAAACAAGATTTAAGTGATTCAAGGCGAACTGCTATAGGATGCTTAATTTCTGATTTTTCACATGTCTCTGATTCGGGCAGAGCAAACCTGTCTCTGTTCAATGCCTCAAAAACTTAATTTCTACAACTATCTACTCAACATAATGTAGTGGTTGGGCAGAGAGAGACAACCTCCAACGCTTGCTTCTTTATTAGTTCTGACCACCATACAGCTGACCGACCCTTTCATTATTATTATGTCGGTTCGAAGCTTCAAACCGCGAATTCGTTCACACCTTAAACACCTTGAATTACGTTACAACCCCTTAACATGAAATAGCCTCAAACAGTCATACACACATTACACTCTCCCATGATCCTACAATAGATCATTATATTGAAAAGGTCTAGCTGGTCGGCGCTCTCTTGATCCCCGACGCAGTAGCAGTCGTCGTGATCCGTCGTTATCATCCGAGTGTTGGTCGTCATTCCTCTCAGGGACCCTCCGTGGAACCCAAATGGTAATGGCAGCTCGTCGTCCTCGGCCGCCACATTTTGCTTTCCTACAACCGAGAGCTTCCGGGTGAGTGGCTGCGATGACGTGGCCACCCTCAGGTCACGCACGTGACGAGGCATGCCATTCACTTCCACATTCTGGGCCGACGTCCACACTGTCTCGTGCAGCGTGGAATACAGAGATTGCGTCCAGACTGTGTGACTCACGCTGTCCTCTTCTGTCCTGAGTGACACACCCGTCACCCTCCAGTTTGCAGTAATTTTACTTTCTTGGCTATTTTAACCACCTAATAGTTTTTTATCAGTACTTGTTACACATCATAAGGATTGGAAAAGTGTGTAGATTTTGAATCAGTGATTGAATATTCAATGCAAGTAAAACTAAGAGAGTTACAGCGAGTTTAAGTAGAAAATTTGAGAAAAATGTTTATGCAATATTTCCTTTTCCTTCAATTATCTTAATATATGTGTAGTCTTACTGTAATTAGTTCACCCTCATGATATCTAATATATAAACGTGAAATTCTGTGTGTCTGTCTGTCTGTCTGTATGTTAGCTATAGAACCTATCTAAATGTGGTCGGATCGAGCTGAAACTTGGATGGGGTACTCAGTGGGACCCCCTTCGTGTCTTCCATGAGTCAAATGCTTAAAAATTAAACTTTTCGCGATATTTAATACCAGTCATATATGCTGTTATTTTCACGGGCTACGACTATCTAATTGTGGTCGGATCGAGCTGAAACTGAGAGGTACTCAGTGGGACCCCCTTTGTGTCTTCCATGGGCCTTTTTTTACCCGGGTAACGCCGGGTACCTCTGCTAGTGCAGCAATGTATCACAAACACGATGGTAGGCTCAGTTTTCCTTAATATTATCTGGTAGCTCTATAATATTGGGTAAGAGTACAACATTTTAGACGCCAGTCACCAATGAGCAGTTTCTTGACTCAAGATCTGCACAGATGCACTGATGCATGTCCATCACATCGAGCGGGCCCGCTCCTCGCACTGCGTATTGAAAATGCTCTTCTTTCAACACCACCACTAACGTGCAGCGCTGCATGACGCACAGTGTGGACGGACCTTACAGCACCCAATGAACTCCTCGCATCACAGCGCCGGCTGGGGTGTCTGATCAATACGCGATCTCCAACACTATAGCGATTATGGTGGACTTCTGACAGGTGCTCCTCATCCGTTTCGTCAATGCCGAGCAATCTGACTTCATATCGAAATATCTGGTTGGCAGGGGCAGAGACAACATCGTTCTCTTGCGGCATGGTGTTGTAGCGGTAAACCGCCTCGGCAACATAACAGCCTTTTCTTTCCAGTATTGTCTTCAGTGATCGGTGGCATCGCTCAGATATTCCGTTGCCACAGCAATACTTAACCACTATGCCCCAGCTACTGGCGAACTCGCAAAACATAGCGCTGCGGAAACTGGCTACGTTATTAGAGATGGCAAGGTTAAGCCCTTTGACAACAGCGTCTAGCTTGGCGAGATTTAAATGGGAGCAGTCATTCTTACGTAACCAACATCCGTCTTCTATAATGTCATCATTCACCTCTATGGCGGCACCCATTGCTAGAGAACTTGCATCCACCCACACCGTGGCTTCTTTTCCCACTACATCCCACCGTACACGGGCGGGGTCAGACTCCTCCACTCTTTTTAGTGTCTCCACCAGCATGGGACGCAACTTGGGGTCGGCAACCTCGTCATCCCACGAAATAGTGGCGGCATTGGCGCGTCATTTTAGGTAAGACGCCACCAATCCCAACCATTCACACACTGAAAGGTGACTTGTTAGCTTTGCGTAGATGAAGAACACGGCGCGTCTTGTTAGCTTTTTTGGCATTTCACACATCATGTTGTCCCACCTGCAATAGAGGGCGTGGTGCTCCTCCCAGACTCTGAAGCGCGCCCTCAGACACCCGCTCAGCTGGTTTGCAAGTCAGGCCGTAGCGGTGCAGGTGTGCCTCAACCTCCACCGCTGACACAATACTTTCGTCCACCAATATGTCATTTAAGTATAGTGAGGTGGCTCGGCCGATCTTCTCGTTCCAGCTGAGAACGGTACCGAGGACCTTTTTCAGGGTGAGTGGCGCAATGTACAATCTGAACCCCATTCTCGTCAGGCAGTATCGTTGTTCCCGAAACAGTACTGTCTGGCACAATCACAACGAGGGGTGAGCATGAATCTGAAGATACGTTTTGCATAAATCCATGAGTACGACCCTCTGACCACGCCTGCGCCAATCTCTGAGTTTCTCACCACAAACATCTGCTTTTGTTGTGTGCACGTCAACGTAAGAGTTCAGTTCCCGAAAGTCTAACACAGGACGTACCTTTTTCTTGTTTTGCTGCACCGCAGCCATCAAAGGAATAGTCCCTTAACTGGCCCGTGAGTGTTCCTAGTATACGGTACCAGCTAACTGTCCTGAATCAACTAACACAGCTAGTTTTCATATTCTTGTCGACCTATATAGTTTCCTATACAGTTTCTCGGGCACGACGAGGCGAGGTGTCTTGGCTGCCCACATCCGTAACAGCGCATGTTACCGCGCTCTCCTCGGCGCCAGCTGCGCCGTGCCAGACAAGCACGAGCATAGTGGTTTGGCTGGTTACAGGCCCGACACAGGACGCCAGCAGATGTCGAAGCCACTCTATGTTGTTGATTGTAGGACGAGCGCGGGCCACAATATGATTGATGTCCATATCTTCAAAACGCGAGCCGGCTCTTAGCACGTGCCAAGCGGAGTCAGGGAGGCCAACTACAAAAGCACAACTCAGCCCGGCGTCTAGTATCCCTCCAAACAGTACGGCCAGGCGGCGCAGGTCAGCCAAGTAGACGTCAACTGACTCGTCGTCGTGCAATTTGCAGCCAACAAACTGTCCGTAGACGATAAACTTGTCAACAGCAAAGGCTGAAGCGAGGGCGGTTTTTATCTTGTCGTAGCTCCCTTTGTCGGCATTGCTAAGCTGCTGGTACACGGAGAACGCCCCAGCGGTGAGGCGAAGTGGCACGACTTTTTGTAGATCAGTCACTCCTCGAAGCCGACAAACCAGCACAAACTTTTCTAACAATTCTCCTACAGCTTGGCTAACACCGTCAAACTCCGGTATCAGACGGACATCCATGGTGAGGTTGTCTATACTGGCAGCAGATTTTACCTTCGTCATCGCGGTGCTGCCGTTGAAGGCCTAGATAGCTTGTAATGGTTGGGCAGAGAGAGACAACTTCCAACGATTGCTTCTTTAGTAGTTCTGGCCGACCATTAGGTCGGTTCGAAGCTTCAAACCAAG
>JAPQNM010000026.1:609324-621824 GCA_029783475.1 Metacarcinus magister
AGGGTAATAACACCGATCCCGCCAATTTCAGAGCACTAATGTAATCTTGTTTCTTAAAGCTTTTTGAAATATATGTTTTTGATCATTTAAAAGAAACGTTGCTTTTTTGTAATTACATGTCAATCGACGCTTTGGTTTTACTTATAAAAACTATAATTGTTTCGCCCTAAAGTGCTGTGGGCTGCCGTAATCATTTATTTCAACATCAAGGAGTGCTATAAATCAATACACATACATAGTTAACACAAAAGTACTTTCCACAAACATCAGTCAAAATCAAAATACACAAACAATAAAAAAAAAATCACAGCACATAGTCATTTATCAAAAGAACTATGAACTCTGTTCCCACAAATATATAACACCATTGTAGACTTCCTGCACCATGACATATAACAAAATCACCTAGATACATAATCCTTTATGCAACCAATCCAATGCACACATTTTAAATTCATCGCAAACTGTTATATACAGTTGTCCTTGCTACATAGACATACGTCCAATAAAGTTACATTCACATTGTAATGCTCCAGGTTTTAGTGTTAAATGCCCCTTAGTGTCACCACTGATTAGGTCAAACTCACAACAACATTTACCTTCATCTCGGCCACTGCAACACCAATATGTCACTGTTACATCACAATCACTCCTGTCAGTCGTCGCTTAACATGTATCAGAATTATATAACTACAAATAAACATAAATAGACAATGATGAACTACCTGCATTGTCCCACCTAACACCAGCTGATGGCGGTCCCACAGGGAACTGAAGTAAAATCGTAACATCACAAAAACGCATCGCCATGCGCATAAAAATAACATTCTTCACTGATAAATGTTGTACAGAATAACAAAGTATGCCAACCGATATCGCAATGTGAAGCCATAAATACACAACTACTACATTCGATCCAAGGAACACTAAATAAATGTAATAAATCAATAAAAATATATGAAAGAATGAAATACAAACAACTCATAACCAATATCATAATACCAATCAAGATACAATAATTCTACAATGGTGAGGCATTAGTGTTTTTATTGATCTATCGAAAACTTTTGATAAAATTGATAGTTTCGTGTTAAGTAATCGGTTATTATAGATAAATGTAATGTTTCACTTGATAGTGTATGTTAATAATCTGAAAAGGATAAAAAGAAGAGAATTTTTGTATCATCATTTCAGGTGTAAACACACATGTATATCAAACCGGACAAATATTATCCAATAGCACAGGTCAGGCGAAATCTTTAACTATATTTTTCATGGGAGCTGTCATTGACTGGAGCTGCCAGTGACCTACCTCCAGTGACCTGCACTCCTCCTGTCCCCTCACCCATTCAAATTTTCATTTTCAATCCCACCGCAGAAGTGTCATCCTAAGGGAAATTTGGCGAGCCACGCTAGACCAGGATGTCACCAAGTTGACGATTGGTGGCATGAATCACGTTCGCAGTCTCCTTTTTAGTATAGCTGTGGGAGAGGGTGCAATAGTCCGCATAAGCTGATACCACAGGGAGGCAGTGCAGGAGGTCATTGAAGTAGATGTTCCACAGGAGAAAGCCAAAGATTGACCCCTGTGGAACAGATGCATCAACCGGGTACGTGGCCAAAGTGCACCCACTCACCACGAACCACAGACTCCAGCCATGCAGGTAGCTCGAAACATTTCCAGCAATCGTCCCGTCACACCAAGCTGTTCAAGCTTGGCGAAGAGCCCCCTGTGCCACACACGGTCGAATGCCCCAGTGATATGTAGGGGAATCACAAGTGAGGGGCGGCTGGAGTCCAGGGCATCGTGCCATGTCATGACGAGAAGGAAGAGCAATTCTGAGGCTGAACGTCCTTTCCTGAACCCGTGCTCCTCCAGGTGGAGTGTCAGCAGCTCAGCAATGACCCGCTCCAAGGTTTTGCTGACAAAAGGCAACAGCGAGATGGGGTGGTAATTGGATAGATTCGACCTGCTTTTTTATTGTGTACTGGCGTGACGCGGGCCTCCTTCCATAGAGTGGGCCATGTATAAGATCTGAGGCACTGCTGGAAGAGATGAGTGAGAGACCTCGACAGCTCCCATGGGCAGTGCTTCCATCAGGCCTTGGTGCCTTCCTGGTGTTGATGGTGCACAGGTACCGCGCCACAACGTCCTCAGCGACCGCTATGTTGTCCAGAGGCAGGTTACACAATTGGGTGAGGTAGGGAGGCTGCCTCTCAGGTTTCTCGGTGGCCATCTTGCTGGTAAAGTAGGCGGCCATAAGATCAGCCTTGGCCTAGTTCGTGAGCACCAGGTCTACGGCTGCCATCTTGAGGGATGGGATTCTGCTGTTGCTTCACCAATGACCACCATTGGTTGGTGTCAACTTGATTGCTGGTGAGCTTCCACCTTAAATTTTTCTCACACCTTCTCCTCCCTTTCTTTGCAGTTTTAATAATGTCCTTGCAACCAGCGTGGTGTGGGCCTTATTTCGTCTAGTGGGCTGCACTTGTAGCGAATACAGGTACTGTATTTTCCTTCCGCCGCCTGGCGACAACAGAAACCAAACAAAAGCTGATCATGGAATTCAGTTTGGTATGTCCTGTGTGGGATAGATTGGGCTTAGGCAGAGAGGATTCTACTGGTCAATGCTACCACATTCTGGTCCACGTTTCCGGCGAGTGTGAAAGCTCAGTTAGTAATCGCCAGTGTCTGCTTCATTATTCGTCAGACCGCTTGGTCTCAGAGCCAGTGGTATTTCTGCATAACTACTACTCGGACGCTATCGATATAAATATGAAGTTGTACGTACTATACATAGTGTACTCAACACATATGTGAAGGTTTCAGGCGGTGCTAACCATTATTTACCTGGTAAAGCATCTTTCAAGTTATGTTAGGTTAATTATGTTATGTTAGGTTATGGTTAGGTTAGGTTAGGTTATGGTTATGGTTATGGTTAGGTTACGTTAGGTTATGGTTAGATTAGGTTATATTAGGTTTGGTTAGGTACGGTTTGATTCGGTTAGATTCAGTAATATAAGCTTTTTGTATTTCATTACCCAAAAGTTAGACATTTCACCTTAGATTTTTTTTTCCGGATTGCCATATTATGGCCTTTATTTGATTATAATGACGAGCACCGCCTGAAACCTTCACAAATGTGTTGAGTACACTATGTATAGTATGTAGGGCTTCATATTTATATTGATATCGCCCGAGCAGTAGATTTACCAGCAGTTTCGAGCACATTTAATGAGTTTTATGTTTTCATATATTTGTTTCCTAAGTGTGAACTGAAGGATTATGTTACCCAGAAGGTGATCGCAGCATTGTAGATCCTTCTTGGCAACTCACCCAGCCTTTTCAGGTGTCCAAACCATCTGAGTAATCATATCAAATTATTGTTGTAATTTACTAAAATAAATAATCTTTTTAGGTAAACATGATAGAAAACCAAAAAAAAAATGATTGACTTGTAAATACAATAGATTAAATTATCTTAGATTAGAAACAAACATTCAAGACATAAACCCATATACATTGAATACAAGTATGTACAAAAGCATAAACATGATTTACGTAGAAATATGTACAAATGTTTGGTGACTGCACTGTGTAAAAAATTTTAATTAAAGTAACTGAGGAGATGGTAACTATGGAGATTACATTAGCGTCTTCTCCCGAGGTTAATACTTACATGTCAGATAGAATTAAGGTTGCTGAATATCAAGCAATAAATATCAACATCCGGAAACTTGTTAAAGCAAAAAAACAAGGGAAGATTGCAGTATCTGGATACAGCCCCGCAGTGTTAGGTTAGGTTGGGGTTAGGGTTAAGTTAGGTTGGAGTTATGGTTAGGTTAATTTAGCTTAGAGCCCCGGGAAAAAATGGAGATATGGTTAGCCTACTAATTTGGAGGCACAGATTATTTATTTCTAGGCAAAATATGATGCTTTTACATTTTGAGAAATTTTTTTTTCTTCCGAAAACCACCAGAAAGTGACTTTTTTCAATATTTAAATAAGTCATAGTTGAGGCTTACTTAACCCTGCGGAACTCTAGGCTAAAATAATCCCAACCTAACTTAACCCTGCGGGGTTGTATCCAAATATTGCAATCTTACCTTGTTTTGTTTTTGTTGTTGTTGATATATATTGCATGACATTCTGCAACATTAATTCTATCTGACATGTAAGTATTAACCTCGGGAGAAGACGCTAATGTTATCTCCATATTATCCTAAATTAGTATTTTCTTGTCAAGTCTGTTATTTTGTGTCGCCTCTGTCTGTATGTATATCGACAGTAAGGTAGATCAGGTGTTGTGTTATTAATGGACAGCCGGGTCTTAGGGCGTTTCTTGACCATCTGTTGTAAGACGAATTCCATATTACCGAGACGGCAATATTAAACAACGTCTTATTTCATCATATATATGAATGTATTGCCTTCACTGTTTCAATTACTTTTTCTACAACCTCAAAAGATCTTAGTGCATTGTTCCTGGGTGAACCTCAGTCTCTGACAGATAAGAAAATTAGCTTAAACGTCTCCGGCAGTTGAAATCTAAGATTCTGCGGCTCCTTCCTCCGGTCTCTTTGTAAACATATACCCCCCATCGGGGGTTCGGCTGGACCTCCGAAAGCACATCGAGGGGGATAGGGGCTATAGATACACGGCTAGAGAAACGCTGC
This sequence comes from Metacarcinus magister, assembly GCA_029783475.1. Classification (NCBI taxonomy): domain Eukaryota; kingdom Metazoa; phylum Arthropoda; class Malacostraca; order Decapoda; family Cancridae; genus Metacarcinus; species Metacarcinus magister. The sequence goes on from JAPQNM010000026.1 coordinate 614,002, forward strand.
GTTGAGATTGGCTGAGCTTGGCCCACGAGCCATGCGTTGAACGTTTTGCTGGCTTCTGCTTTTACCACCAAAATGTTGGTAAAGGCGCATTAAAGTGCAACCCACCTTGCAGTTTTGACAAGCCTTTAAACAACAACGATGACCACTAAAGGCGCATAGTGTTCGCCATGTTTCGTCAGCGCTGCTCTACATTTACGATCCACTCTCCAGGAACAAGTTCCTCATCGACGCAGGAGCTGAAGTCAGTGTCCTACCTGCAACAGCAAGCCAGACAACACTGTCACCAGTCACTCCGGGATCACCAACTATTGCTTTATTGTTTCCATTCTGGATATGGTGTTACTAATGCAGACGAAGCAAATCCACGATGTTGTCTTCTCTTAAGGTCAGTGACAAACCTTGTTGCAAGGCAGTAATGAGTCCTTTAAGCTAAAAAAAAAAAAAAACTTATCATAATGGATGCAATAAAGCAATCAATTGATCTTTCTTTATTATTTATTAAAAATAATTTTGAGTACATATACAATATTTTCACTTACTTAATTTGAGATTTACAAATTATATGATTTAAGTATCATGAGAATGCACACTTAGTGAAGAAAAGCATTTATATGATAAACAAAACAAAAACACAATAATATGATGTAATGAAGTTTATGTAATAGAAAGAGTATTAATTTTGTTTTATTATGATAGATACATAAATGCGTGAGAGTAGGATAGGATTTAAAAGATAAGAAAACGGAAGTGAGTAAAGAACACAAAATGAAACGTGTTGCTACACTGGCAGCTCAACCAAGTAACAACTCCCATGAAAAAAGAAATGACATGTCGTCTAACCTGGGATATTGGTTAAAATTTGTCCGTTTTGGCTTAACTTATTTCTAAATAATACATTGATGATGTGATTAAGACCATAATTTGGCATGAATGCTGGATGCCGATTAGGTACACTCAGAAGGAATATAATTGTTTATGCGAATGATATCGTCATATTGTCTAACTCATTATGTAATTCTTAATTATTATCAAAGATTCTTGACTATAAAGTAAAAACATTAAAGTTGATGATTAAAAGTTTAAAGTAAATGTATGATTTTCATAATGCGGCAAAAACTATGTCTAATGAAGACATAATGATTAACCAAATTGAAGCAGTGGATTATCAAATATATTTAGGTCATTGGGAAACACGATTGTTGCGATAAAGACGTAGAAATTAAACAATTTTGAAGGGTAACTTTAGTATGTTTTTTCAAGAAATTTAAAGGTCTCAATAGTGACACATTATTATATATGTTCAAGTGATATTATCTATCAGATTAGTGATTACAGCAATGAAAGAATAAGGGCATTTTTTCTAGCTATAATTTCAAATTTTATGAAACAGCATCTGCAACTGCCCTAAAGATCACATGCTGTCTTTTCTATTTTAGAAATTAGAGAATTGCTCACCAATGTAACAGATTTGTGTTAAAACATCATGCTGCTCTATTATATGCTGAAGAGTTTATCACTTAATTGGAAAAAAAAACATGTTCTAACTAAAACTTTATTTGTAAATGGAGTTATTTGTGTATCATTTTGAATGTTTTTTTTTTTATGGGTAGGGTGGGTGTGGGCCATCGCAGGAGCTCTCATAGTGTGCTGGGGCGTGATCTTCTGGCTCTTCCGAAAACACTCCTCTGTAGGAAAAGAAAAGGTGTGGCATAGTGGTCTCTCTCACGCTCTGCTGTACAGCTGGGGAACCATGCTCGGAGACTCTCCTGCGCTTGCACCACGCTACATTTCCGGCAGGGTATGTAATTGATTGGTGACAATAATTGTGTGTGAAACATTTGGAGTGGTGATAGACTAACCAGTTGACAGACTGACGACCATTGCTGTATGTGTGTGTGTGTGTGTGTGTGTGTGTATGTGTGTGTGTGTGTGTGTGTGTGTGTGTGTGTGTGTGTGTGTGTCTGTGTGTCTGTGTGTCTGTGTGTGTGTGTGTGTGTGTGTGTGTGTGTGTGTGTGTGTGTGTGTGTGTGTGTGTATGTATGTACAGGTTAGCTCAGACCTCCTTCCCAGAAAACAATGTATTGAGGCTAGAAATAAGGCTAATAGGGTGTTGGGAGTATTAAAAATAGAAGTGCTGAAGTTATTCTGAAATTGTATTTGGCGTTAATCAGACCTCACCTCGACTATGCAGTCCAGTTTTGCTCCCCGTATTATAAAATGGATATAGGATTTTTTGAGTCAGTGCACGGAAGGATGGCCAAAATGATAGAGGTGATTCGTAATTTTAGTTATGCGAGGAGACAAGCTTTTGAAATTACACTCAGTGGAGAGGCGTAGAGTAACAGGAAATCTGATTGAAGTATTCAATTGGGTGAGGGGTTTTAATATGGGGTTTGTAGGAAAGGTCAGGATAGAACAAGAAGTAACGGATTCAAACTGGAATAATGTAGATTAGAAAAGAGATAGGCAGAAATTGGTTTACAAATAGGGTGGTGGATGATTGGAACAGACTCAGTCAGCAGGTAGTTAGTGCACAGACGATAGGGAGTTTTAAGAGAAGATTAGACGGCTTTATGGATAGGGATGAGAGGTGGGTGTAAGTAATAAGGTAGCATTGGAGTAACAGGAACTACCGCGTGTAGGCCTCCGGGCCTTTTATAGCTTCCTTATATTCGCATGTTCTTATTTTGTCTTATTTGTTTTTTATTACCATTCTGCTACGTTTTCTTATGAAATTTTTTGTGGCTGTTGAAAGTTTTCCGCTGTTTTCTTGGAGTGTTTTCCCACCTACTTTTAATGCTGATTCTAAGACTACATTAGTTAGCTTGTCATTTAAGTTCTCTGTTTCTATTCATCTCGTCTACTATAAATATCACCAACCTGTGGTCACTTGACTTTAATTTATCTAATACTGCCACATTCTCTATTGTGTTAAGTTTGGTATTAATAGTAAAGTTGATTTTATGCTTTTTCATAACCACTTCTTGCTTACCTTACGTATATATGTATACGGCTATTGTATATACGTGTATATACATATTTAAATAAAAAGATGTCACGTTAACAAAAGGGAGATATTATTTTGAGAACAGTGGTTCCAACCTTCAAGCTGATGATTAACTACTACTGATCAGTTATGATATATCAGTTTGGTGTATCGCCCAAAGTAACAAATATGATACACAATAAAATCATGTAGTATAGCAACCTTTATGAATCAAGAGGGAACACATAAGTTTGATCTATTTCAGTAGGAGTGTTTATATTATGGAACCACCTCCCAAGGTAAAAGAAGCCGACACCATATGATATTAAGATAATCCTTAAACTGTATCTGGTTCTAAGTAACATGTGATTAGACACACTAATATTATATGAAATATGTATTACAGCTCGTTGTACCGATACATATATATATATTTATATATATATATATATATATATATATATATATATATATATATATATATATATCATTTTACAATACAGGTAAACTTGAAGTAATTGCAATGCCGTATGATGTAAGAGAGATGTATAAATAACTGTATACACAAGTTGATTTGAAATAATTATTTTTAATTTTATTATTATTCTGCACATGTGACAGGCAGACATTTGTATTAGTCTATTGTTGTGTTGCTTAACAACCTTTCTCGGTCCCGTGTTTCTAGGATGTAAGCCCCGTGCAAGCACGCCGTGACGCTAGAGTTAGTGTCTCTCGAATCCTCTGTATAGACACACGTTCAGTAAAAGTGATTGTGAGAATTGTTCTTCTCATTCACCCTCCACGGTGCTGGTTCAACAATTAACCAGTACACATTGCCCATGCTCCACCACCACCCCCCACCCTCTTATTTTGTTGCCTCATTCTGCCTATGTGTCTCAGTGGTGCAGTAGTTAACACGTCCGACTACGAATTTGCTAGCCCGAGTTCGATCCCAGACGAAGGAAGTCGGCACACAGCTCACCCAGCTGTTCATCCTTCCAAACGGGTTGGTCGATAAAGTTTCCCTAGGGATACCTGGAGAAGGTAAACTGTGGTAAGTTGGATGTCACAGTGGCCCTGTGTCCCGGCGTAACGGATTAATTTCCACCACAGGCTCAAAGGCTTATGTGACGGGAGATGAGTGCCCGCAGCTACGCACAGCTATAGCGTGTCCCAACTTTATCTTATTATCTGTCTATGCGTCTAATATTCTAGGCTGAGTTTAAAGGATCACAATTTCTTTAGGTGTTACTCGGAGGATGGCTTGTGTTCAGCCTGGTCCTCAGCACAGCCTACCGTTCCTCACTCATCGCCCATCTGTCTGTCCTCACCAAACTGCCACCAATAGACTTCTTTGAGGATCTGTTGGTGCAGCAAGACTGGACGTGGGGGATCAAGCCTTCTACTGGAAGCATCTATCTGTATTTTACATTTGCAAGTGATCCAGTCAGAATGGAGATAAACAGGAAGATGCAGGTAAGTGACTTTATATATATATATATATATATATATATATATATATATATATATATATATATATATATATATAAACATATATATATTTGAATATATATATATATATATATATATATTTTCAAGCATATTAACTATCGTAGCTGACGTCAATGGATCTACTGGCTGCAATTCTGTTGTCACGAAGTTTCTTTGGAAATCCTGTTGGCATTCGCACAGAAACGCATTGCTGTCTTAGCAGTTGGTGACAAAATCACTCAATAATAGTTTTATTTTGTTATAATTACCCATAATTAAAAAAGAAATAAAATTAAGAGGATGACTGACGAATGAGGACAGACATTTTTTTGTGTGTGTCTGTATCATTCTATCTATGAATAGTATTCATAATCCCTCTGTATCAGGTAACCGAGAGAGAGAGAGATATAGTATATTCACACCTGGTCATCTCCATCCCAAGGGAAGCCGACCTCCAATTATCGGCTTAACAGGTTCACGTTTCTCAAAATTCCCCAGAGTCCAATCTTGCCTTCCCGCAGGTGTCCGCGAGGCTAAATATAGTCTCCAAGGGTCAGATACCAAAGTACTCGTCATTCCTCAAGGTATCGCCTGGATGTCACTCCTTATCCCTCTTGACTCCTAAGGAATCTCCTCTCAAGTCTGGATGGCAGTTCCTTATCCTTCATCCCTCGACCCAGCCAGGCTCTCTCTCACACATCAGTTCAGTTCAAGCAGTCAGCCTGGGTGGAAGGTCCATCATCCCTCGACACCCAGGCTGCTATCAGATCCAAATCAGATCATCAGTTCACTTCAAGCAGTCAGCGAGGGTAGAAGGTCCATCATCCCTTCTACCCTGACTCACTCGACATAATCAGATCACCTTCAGACTCTGGCGAGATCAGTTCATCAGCCGCTCAGTCACGACTTCCAATTCAAATCTCTCTCGGCTACCCAAATCAATTCAATCTGTATCGACAAAATAAGATATAAGAAAAACTCAACTGTCTTTACCATTCCTGCCTGTATTGGAGCAACACCCATCAAAAAAGACTCTAATATATGTCCAATCGCCGTATTGGGAAGGAAATCAAGTGAATAAAGAGATGAGATTGGCTGGAAGTGTATCTGAATAACGGCCACCGTAAGAAACGAGTTAGTTTTATGACGGTTGAGCTATACATAGGATAATTATAAGGATTAAAAAAATATCAGCTTGAAGGATGAAGAAGATGAGTAAGCTACATCCAATCGTCATTTCCTGCATGTATACATTTTGTGTTGTAATTCATGAATGGCAATCAGCACCCAGTTTGCGTATGGATGCCTGCATTTTTATACAGGTTGGAGATAACATCTTACTTGCTATAAGCGTTTTAAGTGACTCTTCGAAATGGTTTTTCCAGCAGCTATAGCACCTTTATCTCAAATGGAATATTAATAATAGCCAATGATGAAGCCGACGACCTCTTAGATACATCATCGTAGGCACTCGAACACTTGCAATTCTTCTTTCTGGAGCCATCCACCGGTTTAATCTTCTTAGTACAGTTACATGTAGAGATAAGACGCCGTCTCGCTGCAGCAGCAGCAAGAATAACAGCAACAGCAGCAGCAGCAGCAGCAAGAACAGCAGCAGCAGCAGCAAGAACAGCAGCAACAGCAAGAACAGCAGCAGCAGCAGCAGTAGCAGAAGCAGCAGCAGCAGCAGCAGCAGCAGCAGCAGCAGCAGCAGCAGCAAGAACAGCAGCAGCAGCAGCAAGAATAGCAGCAACAGCAAGAACAGCAGCAGCAGCAGCAGTAGCAGAAGCAGCAGCAGCAGCAGCAGCAGCAGCAGCAGCAGCAGCAGCAGCAGCAGCAGCAGCAGCAGCAGCAGCAGCAGCAGCAGCAGCAGCAGCAGCAGCAGCAGCAGCAGCAGCAGCAGCAGCAGCAGCAGCAGCAGCAGCAGCAGCAATAAGAACAGCAGCAGCAGCAGCAGCAACAGCAGCAGCAGCAGCAACAACAGCAGCAGCAGCAGCAGCAGCAGCAGCAGCAGCAGCAGCAGCAGCAGCAGCAGCAGTAGCAGCAGTAAGAACAGCAGCAGCAACAAGAACAGCAGCAGCAGCAAGAATAGCAGCAGCAGCAGCAGCAGCAACAGCAGCAGCAGCAGCAGCAGCAGCAGCAGCAGCAGCAGCAGCAGCAGCAGCAGCAAGAACAGCAGCAATAGCAGCAGCAGCAGCAATAACAGCAGCAGCAGCAGCAGCAGCAGCAGCAACAAGAACAACAGCAGCAGCAGCAGCAACAGCAGCAGCAGCAACAACAGCAGCAGCAGCAGCAGCAGCAGCAGCAGCAGCTAGTAGTAGTAGTAGTAGTAGTAGTAGTAGTAGTAGTAGTAGTAGTAGTAGTAGTAGTAGCAGCAGCAACAATAATAGCAATAGTAATATAGAAAGATGAAAGAGGTAATAATCATGTATGCGGGTCGTGTTTAGAATCAAACACGTGTTCATTTCTTGCGGGGGATCACCACCGAGACCCGATGTTCCTTGCTTAAGCCTAATTCCTTACCTGACTTAGTCTTTATGTTCGCCAGAGCTTAGCATGAGAGATTAAACAAGTCTCACGTGGTGACCTGACGCTCCTTAACATCCCAGACACACATTTACCCTCGCACCCTCACACTATCTTCCATCAGCACCGCTCCTCAAGAAACCCTTTACTCATTTACTTATTTACTTTGTAAATTACTTTACACACCTTTATCTGACCTGTTGGTACCATTGTTTCCTCTTCCCTTTTGTTCTGTGGGAAACGCAATGTGAATTTTCATTGTGCTGCTATATTTCTTCTTTTTTTTATGGTATGTAAGTTCAAGTGTTTCCATGCTCATAGATGTTATTCAGTTATTCCTTTTCACTGCTCACTTGTTGAGAGCTCTTCTAGTCAAACATCATGATTTCATTGTCTCGTATGCACTACCTGCTTTGCTGCGAGTTCCCCATTCAGATGTCACTTTTGCTGTGGGATTTGCGGAAGTTGGGCTAGGGTGGTCTGGAATAGATGGACAGCTAATAGAGATGAGTAGAGAAGGTTGAAGAAAGCTTTTGTCGTGCATTGAAATTGCACAGTTAGATGTTAATAGACAATGACACTGCCCATGATCTAGGCGTGACCAAAGGTTAAGGATGATATCAAACCTCAGTTAATCAATTCTGAAGATATCGACTTTAAGCAGCAAATTGTAGGGCCCCATGAACCTACTACAGTAGTCACGATACTGGTAGAGTGCATAGCTAACAGGCTAAATCATCTTGAATGTTCCTCCTACCTAGCTTCACCTATACTTTTCCATTCCCCTGGGCAGTACCATACTCTGGAAGAGGGAATGGAG
>JAPQNM010000026.1:629324-634460 GCA_029783475.1 Metacarcinus magister
GCTTGGCCAATGTTTCTTTTTATTTTGATAATATTTTTGTGTATTCATCTGATTGGCCCACTCACATCTCTGCCCTCAAGTCTGTTTTAGATAGACTACAACATAACGGTCTGACTGTCAAACTTAAAAAGTGCCGGTTTGGAGCAGAGTCCATCAACTATCTGGGATTTGTTTTGTCCCGCGACCATCTTCAACCACAAGTTGGCAAGTTGACTGCCATCACCTCCATGACTCCTCCTACCACCAAGAAGTTACTCCGGAGTTTCCTAGGTTTGATATCATTTTATAAAGCTTTCATTCCTCAGGCCTCTGAGCTTACCGGCCCCCTCTCTGACTTGTTGAAGAAGCCGGTACGGGATCCCCTCCAGTGGACTGAAGATCTGCTTGAACGGTTCAAGCTGCTGAAGCAAGCCTTGACTTCAGGATCTATTCTGCGTCTTCCGGACCCCAGCCAGACCTTCGTCCTACGTACCGATGCTTCAAACTATGGATTAGGTGCTGTACTCCTACAGTACCATGATGATCGTCCACATCCCATCTCTTACGCCAGCCGGAAACTACTTGATCGGAACGACGATACTCTACCATCGAGAGGGAATGCCTGGCCATCGTATTCGGCATTCATAGGTTTGACTTCTATCTTCGAGGTAAGGAATTTATCCTTGAAGTAGACCACAAGCCTCTAATATACCTTCAGAAATTCAAAGGTAAAAATGATAGAATACTACGATGGGCTTTAGGTCTTCAACCCTATAAATTTAGGGTTGTTCATGTTGCCGGGACGGACAACATTGGAGCCGACCTTCTCAGCCGGCAATAGCTTTTCTTTATTTTGTTTCCTGCACTCAAGTATTATAAGTTTGTTTATGTCTCCTGGTCAGCTGCAGTTCTTCGACATCAGCTGTGCAGCAGATGTTTTAGTGGGGGCATGTGTGAGGAACTGCACCTGCCTCGTCTTCCCCTAATTAGTGGTTGAACTACCACTCTCGTCTGCCGGCGCTTGTTCACCACTTTTCCCCGCCACTACCCCACCCCCTTGTCCAGGGGTATGGGGGTAGTCTAACCGAGCCAAGCTCCACGCCACCGGCTTGGAGAAGGACAGAACGCCTCAGCTCTCACACCTGATAACACCTCACCACCTGCTGCTGGTTTCTCAACATTTCGAAGGCATTTCTGGAGACTTGGGCTCCCTTCCAGTGTGCCCTTCAACTGTACCTACACCATTCGACCCTTCCTGCTGTCTGAGGAGCAATCTACGTTGCCGAGTTTTGCTGTCACGCATCTCACCCTCAAAACAGCTGTACAGGGAGTTATTTGGGTGTCATACCCCTGCTCTGGTAATTGTTTACGAGCAGTTCGTCGTTGGTGATTTATTTTGGCTTCTAGCCTATTGTTTGCTATTTGTGTGTGTGTAAATATATTCGGGGTATCATACTCCATGATTTTTCTTCCCCACAACTCTATAAAAAGATAATATTAATTGGTAGTCACCTCGGCCCTGACAAGGAGTATAGTAGTAGTATAATAATAGTATAATAATAGTAAAAGTAGGAGAAATAGAAGCCAGGAGTGGAGGTCCAGTTAACATTAGAAGTGTCTTGACACTCCTCTTTTGAAAGAGTTTAAGTCATAGGTAGGTGCAAAAACAGACAAAGGAAGAGAGTTCCAGAGTTTACCATTGTAAGGGATGAAAGAGTGAAAATACTGGTTAACTCTTTCATTAGAAAAATGGACGGAATAAGGATGAGAAGTGGAAAGTTTTGTGCAGCGAGGCCGCGGGAGGGGTAGAGGCATGCAGTAAGCAAGTCCAGAAGAGCAGTCAGCATGAAAATAGCGGTAGAAAAGAGATAAAGATGCAACATTGCGTCGGTGACTTAAAGAAACAAGACAGTTGATGAGATGAAAAGCTTTAGACTCCACCCTGTTTAATAGAGTTGTGTGAGTTGAGCCCCGCCAGACATGAGAGCCATACACCATAAATGAGCGGATAAGGCCCCTGTACAGAGCAAGCAGCTGGGAGGGAGAGAAAAATGGACGCAGACGTTATAGGATACCTAACTTCTTGGAAGCTGATTTAGCAAGAGTAGAGATATGAAATTGTCAGTTTAGTTTTTGTATAAAGGATAGACCGAATGTGTTTAATGTGGAGAAGAGGGGAAGTTGAGTGTCATTAAAGAAGAGGGGATAGTTATCTAGAAGGTTGTGTCGAGTAGATATTTGTAGAAATTGAGTTTTTGAGGCATTGAACATAACCAAGTTTGCTTTGCCCCAATATAAAACTAGTGAAAGGTCAGAAGTTAGCCATCCTATAGCATCTTGCCTTGAATCACTTGATTTTTGTTGGGCTAGGCGTATGTTGTACGACATTGAAAAATGGAAAGTGGTGTCATCAACAAAGGAGTGGATAGGGTATTGAGTCAGATTTAGGAGATCATTGATGAATAATAGAAAGAGAGTGTGGGTAATAGAACGGAAATCTAAGGATAGCTTTAGGGAAAGAACAATAGCCGTCCACTACAGAAGCAATAGAACGGTCAGAAAGGAAACTAATGATGAAGGTACAGAGAGAAGGATAGAATCCGTAGGAGGGTAGTTTAGAAATAAGATATTTATGCACGGCTATATCGAAGACTTTCAATATGTCAAGGCCGACAGCAAAGGTTTCACCAAAGTCACTAAAGGAGGATGACTAAGATTCAGTTAGGAAAGCAAGAAGATCACCAGTAGACCGGCCATTCCGAAAACCATACTGGCAATCAGAGAGAAGGTTGCGAGCTGATAGATACCTTATTTCTTCTTGTTAAGGAAAGACACAAAGGCTTTAGAAAGGCAGGAAATCAAAGCTATAGAGCGATAGTTTAAAAGATTGGAGGGGTCACCCTTTTTGGGACGGATTGAATGTTAGCAAACTTCAAGCAAGAAGGATAGGTAGAAGTAGAGAGATATAGAGGAAAGAATTTTACCAGGCTTAGAAGCACAGTTTTTGGGAACAACAGGAGGGACTCGATCCAGACCGTAAGCCTTCCGAGAATCAGGGCCAGAGAGGGCCTGGAAAACGTCATAATAAAGAATTTAAATTTAGGGATGAAGTAGTCAGAGGGTGGGGGAGTAGGAGGAATAAATACAGTATCATCCAAAGTAGAATTGGTAGCAAAGGTTTGAGCGAAAAGTGCAGCTTAAGAGAAAAAAGACAGCTGTAAAACCATCTGGTTAAAGTAAAGGAAGGAAAGATGAAAATGTAAAATTAGTTATATATATATATATATATATATATATATATATATATATATATATATATATATATATATATATATATATATATATATATAATATATATATATATATATATATGTATATGTGTATATATATATATATATATATATATATATATATATATATATATATATATATATATATATATATGTATATATTATATATATATATATATATATATATATATATATATATTATATATATATATATATATATATATATATTATATCTAATATATATATATATATATATATATATATATATATTATATATATATATATATATATATATATATATATATATATATTATATAATATATATATATATATATATATATATATATATATATAATATATATATTATATATATATATATATATATATACATATATATATATATATATATATATATATATATATATATATATATATATATATTATATATATATATATATATATATATATATATATATATATATATATATATATATATTATATATATATATATATATATATATATATATATATATATATAATATATATATATATATATTATATACTAATTTTCACATTTTCATCTTTCTTCTTTACTTTACCAGATGGTTTTACAGCTGTCTTTTTTCTCTTAAGCTGCACTTTTCGCTCAAACCTTTGCTACCATTCTACTTTGGATGATACTGTATTATTCCTCCTACTCCCCCACCCTCTGACTACTTCATCCCTAAATTTAATTCTTTATTATGACGTTTTCCAGGCCCTCTCTGGCCTGATTCTCGGAAGGCTTACGGTCTGGATCGAGTCCCTCCTGTTGTTCCCAAAACTGTGCTTCTAAGCTGGTAAAATTCTTCCTCATATATCTCTCTACTTCCTACCTATCCTTCTTGCTTGAAGTTGCTAACATTCAATCCGTCCCAAAAAAGGGTGACCCCTCCAATCTTTTAACTATCGCTCTATAGCTTTGATTTCCTGCCTTTCTAAGCTTTTTGTGTCTTTCCTTAACAGAAGAAATAAGGTATCTATCAGCTCGCAAACCTTCTCTCTGATTGCCAGTATGGTTTTCGGAATGGCCGGTCTACTGGTGATCTTCTTGCTTCCTAACTGAATCTTAGTCATCCTCCTTTAGTGACTTTGGTGAAACCTTTGCTGTCGGCCTGACATATTGAAAGTCTTCGATATAGCGTGCATAAATATCTTATTTCTAAAACTACCCTCCTACGGATTCTATCCTTCTCTCTGTACCTTCATCATTAGTTTCCTTTCTGACCGTTCTATTGCTTCTGTAGTGGACGGCTATTGTTCTTTCCCTAAAGCTATCCTTAGATTTCCGTTCTATTACCCACACTCTCTTTCTATTATTCATCAATGATCTCCTAAATCTGACTCAATACCCTATCCACTCCTTTGTTGATGACACCACTTTCCATTTTTCAATGTCGTAACAACATACGCCTAGCCCAACAAAAATCAAGTGATTCAAGGCAAGATGCTATAGGATGGCTAACTTCTGACCTTTCACTAGTTTTTATTGGGGCAAAGCAAACTTGGTTATGTTCAATGCCTCAAAAACTCAATTTCTACAAATATCTACTCGACCAAACCTTCTAGATAACTATCCCCTCTTCTTTAATGACACTCAACTTCCCCTCTTCTCCACATTAAACACATTCGGTCTATCCCTTTAATACAAAAAACTAACTGACAATTTCATATCTCTACTCTTGCTAAATCAGCTTCCAAGAAGTTAGGTATCCTATAACGTCTGCGTCCCATTTTTCTCTCTCCTCCCAGCTGCTTGCTCTGTACAGGGGCCTTATCCGCTCATTTATGTGTGTATGGCTCTCATGTCTGGCGGGGCTCAACTCAC
>JAPQNM010000026.1:634560-639560 GCA_029783475.1 Metacarcinus magister
ATATATATATATGCACGTAAACAATTACCAGAGTAAGGTAATGGCACCCAAATAACTACCTGAACAGCTGTCTGGAGGGTGAGATGCGCAACAGCAACACTCGGCAACGAAGATAGCACCTCAGACAGCAGGGAGGGTTGAATGGGGTAGGTACAGTTGAAGGGGCACACTGGAAGGGAGCCCAAGTCTCCAGAAATGCCTTCGGAATGTTAAGAACTAGCAGCAGGTGGTGGAGGTTTTGTCAGGTGAGAGACCTTAGGCGTTCTGTCAGTGCCCGGTCCGACGGCGTACCGCTTGCCTCGGTTAGACTACCCCCTACCACTGGACAAGGGGATGTGGTAGTGGCGGGGAAGCCGGTGAACAAGCAGTTTGAGAGGTGAACTAGCGCCGCAGTGGTAGTTGTAGTGGTAGTTCAACCACTAAGGAGTGGGCGGAACGAGGCAGGGTCAGTTCCTCACACATGCCCCCACTAAAACATCTGCTGCACAGCTGATGTCGAAGAACTGCAGCTAACCAGGAGACATACACAAACTTATAATAAGCTAGAGTGCAGGAAACAAAACTTGTAAAAGACTGGAGTTCAGGAAATAAATAAAGAAGAACTATTGCCGGCCGAAAGTTCGGCTCCAATGTTGTCTGTCCCGGCAACAGGAACAACCCTGAATTCATAGGGTTGAAGACCTAAAGCCCATCGTAGTACTCTATCATTTTTACCTTTAAAATTTCTCAAGGTATATAGAGGCTTGTGGTTTACTTCAAGGATAAATGCCTTACCTCGAAGATAAAAAACAAACCTATGAATGCCGAAAACGATGGCCAGGCATTCCCTCTCGATGGTAGAGTATCGTCGTTCCCGATCAAGTAGTTTCCGGCTGGCGTAAGAGATGGGATGAGGATGATCATCATGGTACTGAAGGGGTACAGCACATAATCCATAGTTTGAAGCATCGGTACGTAGGACGAAGATCTGGCTGGGGTCCGGAAGACGAAGAATATGTCCCGAAGTCAAGGCTTGCTTCAGTAGCTTGAGCCGTTCATGCAGATCTTCAGTCCACTGGAGGGGATCTCGTACCGGCTTCTTCAACAAGTCAGAGAGGGGGCCGGTAAGCTCAGAGGCCTGAGGAATGAAAACTTTGTAAAACGATATCAAACCTAGGAAACTCCGGAGTAACTTCTTGGTTGTAGGAGAAGAAATGGAGGCAATGGCAGTCAACTTGCCAACTTGTGGTTGAAGATGGTCGCGTGACAAATTAAATCCCAGATAGTTGATGGACTCTGCTCCAAACCGGCCCTTTTTAAGTTTGACAGTCAGACCGTTGTTTTGTAGTCTATCTAAAACAGACTTGAGGGCATAGATGTGAGTTGGCCAATCAGATGAATACACAAAAATATTATCAAAATAATATGAAACATTGGCCAAGCCAGCAAGCACAATCCTCATATATCCTCGAATATAAGTGGCACAGGCCGTAATGAGACCAAAAGGCATCCGAGTAAATTCCATCAGGCCCTTGTGAGTTGGAAACGCAGTAAAGCGTCGAGCCTTGGCATAAAGTGGAACCTGGTAATATGCCCTACTCAGATCTAGCTCTGAGAAGAACTCACCAACGAGCTTATGCAGCTCAGTCTCAATACTGCTGGATGGTTCAGCATTGAAAACAGTAACGGAGTTCAGTAACCTGTAATCAATGGCCATCCGATACATACCGTCGGACTTCCTGACCATGATAAATTGAGTCCCACGGTCGGAAAGGATCTCCTTGGGGATTCCCACTCGGGCGAAGATGGTTAGCAGAGCTTCAGATACAGATACGGTGTCAATATCTTTAAGAGGCATGGCTTTTGGAAACCCAGTGGAGAAATCAATAAGAGTTACAATGTAACGGTGCCCTTCAGAAGACGGTGGAGACAAGGGACCTACCAAGTCAATGGCAGCTCTGAGAAGGGTTCAGTTACGACAGGTAACGGTTGAAGAAGTATTGGAAGTACCCGTCCCTTAGCTGAAATGCGTTGACACTTGTCGCAGGAACGGCAGTAATCCCGGATGTCTGCACACATCCCAGGCCAATAAAAGTCTTGCAATACCTTCATCTGGGTCTTCCGGTGGGAGAAATGTCCAGCCAAAGGACCTTCGTGAGCAACACGTAGGATGACGGGATGGCAATCACTGGGAACAACAAAGGATAAACCATTTACCTTTTGAGCGTGATCCGAAGAAAGACATTTTCGGTACTGGAGGCCGTCTTCATGTATGAACTGGTAAGTGGCATCAACTTCTTGAGTGGTAGCCTTTGTTTGTAAACACGTCAAGGAAGGACAGGATTCTTAAAGTTGACGAAACTCATCAGGGGTTACAATCAAAGGATGGAGCTTAGGCAGAACTAGAGGCTAGACCCGTTTAGATCAACCGGCTCTGGTCTCCACAGCACACACTTGAGTAGTGGAGGACTCAACTGGTGGTAGATGCTGACATCCAGAAGGGAGGTTGTCCTTGTCTTGAGAGGAGAGGGAGGTTCCGGGCGAAGGCTAGTCATCAAGAGGCGACAGTGGATCTTGTAGGGAAGAAACGTCGGTGGTGGCTTGGTCATGGTGACTATGGAGAGAATGGTTGTCATTACTGAGTTGAGAATCAGGACTATCAGGATCATGTACCCCGGGAATATTCCCAAATAGAGCACTAGCAAATTTATTTGGGGCCCTTACAGCATCTGTCCAGCCAGTGTAAAATGGGCACCGTAAGTAACACTTAACGACAGGAAATTCATCGAGGCGTCCCAAATAGTCAGCAACTTGTACTTTGGGGCAGAGTGATGGGTCAATGTCTGGCAAGGCTTCCTCGGAAATTACAACTCCAGAGCATCCAGTATTCCTAATTATAGAGGAAGACTAATGTCCGCTAGTTGTATTGCGTCCTTCCACTTGGTAGGTCTTCTTTCCTTGATGAATAGGCGTATTTCTGCTGATAAGGAGGACAGAAATTGGTCAAAGATGATAAACTCCCTTAAATCAGCATAAACATTGGCCACAGAGGAAGACTCAACCCAAGAATTAAACATCCTCGATAACTGGGTAACGAACTGATGGTAGTTCTGTCCTACTCTAATCTTGTTTGACCTGAAATCCACCCGGTAGCCATCTGGAGTTTTACTGAAGCCTGTTAAAAAGGCTTGCTTCAGTAACTCATAATCCTCAGTGGTGGATGACGGAAGGGACGTGTAGAATTCGGCAGCTTTACCAGTAAGGAGGCAACCCAGATGAACGGCATAGGTATCTCTGGGTAAAACCAGCATCTCGGCCACACGCTTAAACCTAGTTAAGTAGGTGGCAATGTCCTCTTCATCCATGTATGGTGGTAGACTAAGTCTGGAAACAGGATCATGTGATGGTAGGACTGAGGGCTTACCTTTAGCTGCAAATTCTGCCAACTTGATATCTGTCTCCCTTTCAGCTTGTGCTTGTCTTTCTTCTCATTCAGCTTGTTTTTCTTCTCTTTCCTTCGTAGCTTGTCATTCTTCTCTTTCCATCTCAGCTTGTGCTTTTCTTTCTTCTCTTTCAGCTTGTGCTTCTTCTCTTTCCTTCGTAGCTTGTCTTTCTTCTCTCTCCTTCTCTCTCTCAGCTTGTACTTCTTCTCTTTCCTTCATAGCCTGTCTTTCTTCTCTCTCCTTCTCTCTCTCAGCTTGTTTTTCTTCCGTTTCGTGTTTCTGTTGTTCTACGATCCACTGGCCAATTTCCTTGCCCTGCAGACCGAGGGCTTCACCCTGCTCCTTCAGTTCTTGAAAGGAAGACATGGAGAAGACCAAACAGAGAACACAATACAAAAAAAAAAATTGGACAACACCTCACGGGCAAATTCTGGCAAAAGCAAGAGTTTGACAGCAATCAAAACACTCTCATAACATTACTCCCGGGCCTCAGGCAGCAACGGCGCGCAGCAGCGACTTACAGATTAAAACCCACAATCTGTAAAAAGATAATAAATAATTGGTAGTTCTTATCCTGGCGAGGTCACAAATATGTCAGGGCTAAGGTGACTACCAATTAATATTATGCTTCTATAGAGTTATGGGGAAGAAAAATCATGGAGTATGATACCCCGAATATATTTACACACACAATAATAGCAAACAGCAGGCTAATAGCCAAAATAAATCACCAACGACGATCTGCTCGTAAACAATTACCAGAGCAGAGGTATGGCACCCAAATAACTCCCTGAACAGCTGCCTGGAGGATGAGAGGCGCGGCAGCAACACTCGGCAACGAAGATAGCACCTCAGATAGCAGGGAGGGTTGAATGTTGTAGGTACAGTTGAAGGGACACTGGAAGGGAGCCCAAGTCTCCAGAAATGCCTTCGGAATGTTGAGAACCAGCAGCAGGTGGTGGAGGTATTGTCAGGTGAGAGAGCTTAGGCGTTCTGTCAGTCCCCGGTCCGGCGGCGTAGAGCTTGCCTCGGTTAGACTACCCCCTACCCCTGGACAAGGGGGTGGGGTAGTGGCGGAGAAGCCGGTGAACAAGCAGTTGGAGAGGTGAACCAGCGCCGGCAGACTAGAGGTGTAGCTCAACCACTAAGGAGAGGGCGGAACGAGGCAGGGGCAGTTCCTCATATATATATATATATATATATATATATATATATATATATATATATATATATATATATATATGTCAATTATTGGGAGCATAGGCTGATGTGCGCGTCACCTCGCCCATCCTTGGATCACCCCGCGCAAGCCTCCATGCAGGCCCCTTTCCCATACCAAGTAAATACCAACAGGAAAACATTGACAATTGATAGATCTGTTTCAGCATTTCAGCTTCCTGGAGACAGTGTTGATGAGAGTGGGGATGAGCAACAAGGTCCTGACAACAACGGTGCGGGTGCATAATGTGTTCTTCCCAAACTACGGTGCAGCATCTGCCTAAAGGGAAGGGAAAAGACAGTGGGTCTTCTGCTCTACCGATACGCCTACTCCTGTGAAGATTGCATAACTATCCTTGT
>JAPQNM010000026.1:649560-652060 GCA_029783475.1 Metacarcinus magister
CATCATTGGTTAGCAAGTCTGACTACGAATCCGCTGGCCTGCGTTCGATCCCGGACGAGGGCAGTCGGCGCACAGCTCACCCAGCTGTTCATCCTCCTAAACGGGTTGGTAGATAAATGGGTACCTAGGGAAACCTGGGGAAGGTAAATTGTGGAAAGTCAGATGTCACAGTTGCTTTTGTGTCCTGTGGTAACGGAACACGTGTGCAGAGTGTACTGTGGCCATATATATGTTTATATATATATATATATATATATATATATATATATATATATATATATATAATCACCAAAAAGTAATATCCTGCATAGATTTCATTCATTCCAACAGGCATCAGCAAAGTTCCTTGTAAATTTGGAAAGGAAGTGAGCCATCCACACTATTCAGTATATTGAATCGGGACTTGAAACTATCTATGGTTTTGAGTTAACTATTGAAGTTGGAAATATGTTTCAGCGGTCAAAACACAAACATTGAAGTATGAATTAGGAGTAATCGTGTTCGTTACATCTACGTCCTTTTAATTTAATGTCGTTACCTTATGTTACTGTCGCATTATTCATCGCAAATTATATTTGAAAATTGATTTGATCCTAATTGTTTTGAGTTTTGAAGACTTCAATCATATCTCCTCAAAGTCTTTTTTGTGGAATGGTAACATGTCTTATTGTTTTAATTGTTCTTCGTAGAAAAACTACGCAATGTAGGAATGTGCATTTATCACTCGTCTCTTTACTTTTTCCAGAAAGTTTTGGTCTTTAATATAATTCGGTGAACAGAATTGAATCGCATTTTCTAGATGTGGCCTCACAAATGCTGTATAGAGTTTTTTTTCATTGTTTTGGGGAATTTGTGACCAAAATTCCTTGGAATTAGATCAAACATCATATATGCATTTTTACTTGCAGCTATGCAGAGAGCATTCATTTTGAAACTATTACTAATGATACACCAAGGGTTTTTTTTCTTGCTTGAAATAATCGAGCTACTAATCTCGCATGTTGAATCTAAAATTTGGATCTTTGTTGTCAATTTGCATACCCATACATATTTCTGCATTAAAACACACTATCCATTATTAACTTTAATCACATTTGTTTATTTAGGGCTTTCTTAATGTCATTGCAGTCTGTAGAGTATATTACTTTACCGCCAAGCATCGTATCATTTGCGAATTTTGCTACTTTTTACAGATGATTACTTTTTACATAATTCACATACATATAAGGAAGAGTGTGGGACCCAAAACTAACCCTTGATGCACACCACTAGCTACGTATTGCCAATCAGATACTTCACCAATGAAAATGACTGTTGGCTGTCTGAGAGCCAATTTCCTTTCAACTCACATAGATGTTTTCCTATTCCATGTAACCACAATTTAGAAATTAGCCTGTTATGAGGGACCTCATCAAATGCTTATTGAAAACCTAATTAATCACATCATACGGCTCCCGAACATCCTAAATCGCTTAAACGTCATTGCAGAAACCTAATAGCTTAGACGAAAACAATTATAAGGAAATCAGTGCAGAGTTTATGTTATTAGTTAGTTTGTTTCAAGGAATACAGCCATCTTGTCTATGATGATATTTTCGAATAAATTCATGAAAATTGACGTCAGGCTAATTGGACGATAGTTAATAGTTTGTTTTGAATCTCCTTTCCTAAATATAGGGGTTATGTTTGCCTTTCCTATTTGTTAGATAAATGTGTTATAGAACTATATAATTGTGCACAACATTATCTAAGTATCTGCGGTGATACTTCATTGGCACCATTGGACTTATTAGGAAAATTTTTTGTAAATATGAACGCACTTCACATATATGAATTTAGGTTATATGAAGTTTTTCTTCATCACGTCCATGAAATATGTTCAGTCGAGTAGGGATAACTACGTTATTTTTCCTCATTAAAGACGTTACTGAACGGTAAAACTCTGAATGGAGGCGATACATTTGTCATCTCAGATTACTTTATCATTATTATTATCATTATCATTATTATTATCATTATTATTAGTGAACCTACATTATTTCTGGGATTTCTTTGGTTTCGTATGTAACTGAAAATCATTTTAGGATTCTTTTTAGCTCCGTGGGAGAGTTTTGCTTCATATTATATTTTTTTTCCTATCTCTTTTTTGCACGTTTTTTTTTTATAATTAAATCAACTATTAAAATCCGAGGCTGAATGATATATTTTTTATTTTCTGTATGCCTTTCCCTTATCAGTCAGTTATCCCTTAGCAGTCAGTCATTCATAATGGTTTACATTTATGAATTCCTCATGGGTTGTGTGGAATATTTCCGTATATTATCGATTTGAATTCAACTGTGAACATCATGTACATTTTATTTATGCAAGTATTATCGAAACACTGATTCCAGTTGACTGAATCCAAAACCCTTTTTATTTTTGCAAAATTCGCTTTCTCGTACTTAGGTACGAATAGCACATTTTCTTTCGTTTTAATGTGAAGGTTTAACTTGATTCA
>JAPQNM010000026.1:686252-716773 GCA_029783475.1 Metacarcinus magister
AAAGATGAAAGGCAATGATAACTTACTGTTGTCAGTAAACCCAAAGCCTGTAAAGATCGCTGTGTCATCAAAGGAAACGTCACCAGTATCAGGCACACACGCGGCTCCTACGTTGTCACTACCATCAGTAACCAGAGGATTTAGAGTCTTCAAAAGGGCAATATTGTTGTCCTGCGGAAGAAAAAAAAAATTATCGGTGGTGGTGGTGGTAATTGTGACACAGATGGAGGTTTTCAGTACAGACAGGCGGGGGGCGAAAATATTGGGTAGACAACTGAAATTAAGACCGTTGACTGTATTCACTGATCATGAATACATTCATTATTCATTTATCTGTAGTTGATTTTATTAATGTTCACGGACAAGGACACACGCGCAGTTATAGCTCTTCTGTTTTGATATGTAACCAGTTGTTTGGGAAGCTCTGTAAATTTAGGCTACATGTTGTCACACATACTCTGCATTTCTTGTAGAAACCTTAGATATTTGTAATATAACAGTGCAAGACAGTTAATGTTCTTATAATTATTGCATGTGTCTAACAGTTACTTAAAAAAAATTTCACCTCACTCAATGTGTTACATGAGTGAGATATTGCATGTTGAGGTTCTTTTTCATGTAAACACACACACACACACACACACACACACACACACACACACACACACACACACACACACACACACACACACATACACACACACACACACACACACACACACACACACACACACACACACACACACCTGACACAGACACCTGCCGCCCGGTGGAATACTCCAGGAGAGGTACTTACGGGGATGTAGGCAGTGTTGCAGACTGAGTGATTCCCCGTGTCCTCTCTTCCCGGTTCCCTTAGTGTCTCATTTACACAAGAGAGCACCTGCAGCCTGCCCTCTAAAGACAACTTCTTCTACTACCTACATAACATTACTACACCTTACACTTTTACACTCTTCAAATCAAAATTTTAAAATAGCTTCACCACACCCAGCCTCGGAGTCCCCGTCTGGGGAGGGGACCACAAATGTCCCCAGGTCGGACTGCCCCTCTGCTGACGACCTCGGGTGTCTTGACACTTCCTCTAATACTTTTACTCTCGATTTCTGCAACATTCGTGGCCTTAGATCTAATTTCCAATCTGTGGAACACGATCTCTCTTCCACTAAACCTCATCTTCTCTTCCTAACTGAAACACAGTTGTCTGTGACTACTGACAGCAGCCCCTTCTCTGTTCCCTCCTACTTTCTCTATCCTCATTTTCAATCCAAAGCTGGCTGTTGCGCATATGTGCGTAACGACATTACTTGCTCTCGTGCCCACAATCTTGAATCTTCAGAATTTTCTACCATCTGGCTAAGACTTCAATGTCACTCTCTAACTAAATTTATCTGTGCTGTATATCTCTCACCTAATTCCTCTGACTATGTAAAATTCTTTGACTATTTGACTTCCAAGGTGGAGCACATCCTATCTCACTTTCCTTATGCTGAGATCTCCATTTTAGGGGATTTCAATGTTCACCACCAGCTTTGGCTTTCATCTTCTTTCACTGACCAACCTGGTGAACAAACCTTCAACTTTGCTATCCTTCATGACCTAGAGCAGCTAGTGCAGTGCCCTACCCGTATCCCTGACCGCCTTGACACGCCCAACATTCTTGATCTTTTCCTAACTTCCAACCCTTCAGCTTACTCTGTTAAACTTTCCTCTCCGTTGGGCTCCTCCGATCACAATCTTATTTCCGTTACCTGTCCTATCACTCCAGTGCAGCCTCAGGACCCGCCTAAGCAGAGGTGCTTCTGGCATTTCAACTCTGCTAAGTGGGAAGACCTGAGGCAGTACTATTCTGATTTTCCTTGGGATGATTATTGCTACCATGTCAGAGATCGTTCTCTGTGTGCCGAGCGCATAACAGAGGTGATTATCTCTGGCATGGAGCTATACATTCCTCATACTTTCTCTAATACTAAAGCAAAAAAGCCCTGGTTTAACTCTGCTTGTTCTCGTGCTGTCAATGATAGAGAGGCGGCTCACAAACGGTACCGTAGCCATCCATCTGCTGAAACTCATGCCCTATATATTTCTGCCCGTAATCATGCCAAATCTATTCTTCAACTTACTAAAAACTCTTTCATCAATAGAAAATGTCAAAATCTTTCCAACTCTAACTCTTCTCGTGATTTCTGGCATCTAGCCAATAACATCTCTAACAATTTTACTTCTTCATCTTTCCCTCCTTTACTTCAACCAGATGGCCCCACAGCTGTCTCTTCTTTCTCTAAAGCTGAACTCTTCGCTCAAACCTTTGCTACCAACTCTACTTTGGATGATACTGGGCATATTCCTCCTACTCCTCCACCCTCTGACTACTTCATCCCTAAAATTAAAATTCTTTATTATGACGTTTTCCAGGGTCTCTCCTGCCTTGATTCTCGGAAGGCTTACGGTCCGGATGGAGTCCCTCCTGTTGTGTTCTCAAAAACTGTGATTCCGAACTCGCTCACTGCCTGGTCAAAATCTTTCTTCCGTCTCTCTCTACATCTACATATCATTCTTGCTAGAAGTTTGCTCACATTCAACCTGTCCCTAAAAAGTGTGACCGCTCCAATCCTTCTAACTACCGCCCTATAGCTTTGATTTCCTGCCTTTCTAAAGCCTTTGAATCTGTCCTTAACAAGAAGATAATGAGGCATCTATCAGCTCACAACCTTCTCTCTGATTGCCAGTATGGTTTCCGTAAAGGCCGATCTACTGGTGATCTTCTTGCTTTCCTAACTGAATCTTGGTCATCCTCCTTTAGGAACTTCGGTGAAACCTTTGCTGTCGGCCTTGACATATCGAAAGCCTTCGATAGAGTCTGGCATTAATCTTTAATTTCTAAACTACCCTCCTACGGATTCTATCCTTCTCTCTGTACCTTCATCTCTAGTTTCCCTTCCGACCGGTCTATTGCTGCTGTAGTGGACAGTCATTGTTCTTCTCCTAAAACTATCAACAGTGGTGTTCCTCAGGGTTCTGTCCTATCACCCACTCTCTTTCTATTATTCATCAATGATCTCCTAAATCTGACTCAATGCCCTATCCACTCCTATGCTGATGACACCACCTTGCATTTTTCAACGTCGTACAACAGACGCCCAACCCAACAAGAATTAAATGACTCAAGGCGAGATGCTATAGGACGCTTAACTTCTGATCTTTCACTTGTTTCTGATTGGGGCAGAGCAAACCTAGTTTTGTTCAATGCCTCAAAAACTCAATTTCTACAACTATCTACTCGACATAACCTTCCAGATAACTATCCCCTCTTCTTCAATGACACTCAACTTCCCCTCTCCACCACATTAAACACACTCGGTCTATCCTTTGCTAAAAATCTAAACTGGCAATTTCATATCTCTACTCTTGCTAAATCAGCTTCCAAGAAGTTAGGTGTCCTATGGCGTCTGCGTCCATTTTTCTCTCCCTCTCAGCTGTTTGCTCTGTACAGGGGCCTTATCTGCCCATGTATGGAGTATGGCTCACATGTCTGGGGGGGCTCAACTCACACAGCTCTTTTAAACAGGGTGGAGTCTAAAGCTTTTCGTCTCATCAACTCTCCTCCTCTAACTGACTTTCTTGATTTTTTAAGTCACCGCCGCAATGTTGCATCTTTATCTATCTTTTACCGCTATTTTCATGCTGACTGCTCTTCTGAACTTGCTAACTGCATGCCTTCCCCCCTCCCGCGGCCTCGCTGCACAAGACTTTCTACTTCTTCTCATCTTTATTCTGTCCATCTTCCTAATGCAAGAGTTAACCAGTATCTTCACTCTTTCATCCCTTACACTGGTAGACTCTGGAACTCTCTTCCTGTGTCTGTTTTTCCACCTGACTATGACTTAAACTCTTTCAAAAGAGGAGTGTCAAGACACCTCTAATGTTAACTTGATCTCCACCCCTTGCTTCTATTCTCCTACTGTCCTCTTTACAGGTTCTGGCGACAAGCGGGACTTTTTTTTTTACTTATTTCTGTTTTCCCTTAGCCATTACCCTTTTAATATAAAAAAAAACCACACACACACACACACACACATACATACATACATACATACTTACAAGGGTATTGAAGTCAAAGTCTGGATGAATAACCACCGTACTGATACCAATTCTATTCTGATCCCGCATCGAACTGCCATACCCGACAGTCACCTTATCCAGTGGTACTTGGTTACTGGAGAGAGAGAAAGAGAAAGAGAAAGAGAAAGAGAAAGAGAAAGAGAAAGAGAAAGAGAAAGAGAGAAAGAGAAAGAGAGAAAGAGAGACAGAGAGAGACAGAGAGAGACAGAGAGAGACAGAGAGAGACAGAGAGAGACAGAGACAGAGACAGAGACAGAGACAGAGACAGAGACAGAGACAGAGACAGAGAGAGAGAGAGAGAGAGAGAGAGAGAGAGAGAGAGAGAGAGAGAGAGAGAGAGAGAGAGAGAGAGAGAGAGAGAGAGAGAGAGAGAGAGAGAGAGGCATTAAATATTTTGCTCAAAATGGTTTAATCACAGTTAGTGTTCCTAAAGTAAGTAACATAATCTATATTAGTGATTTAGAAAATATTTTCATAACTTTCCATAATTTACTTTCACTAGAACAATCATCCTAAACGGGAATTGAAATGCAACAATAACCACAAATCCAATCCCGTTTGAATACAATACAATGTTTTGCCTCACTCATATGATACTTAACGAGTTTGAATCACTTCACTTAATTTTAACGGTAATTTACTTCGATGCAAATGATTACTTAGAGAATATGACACGGAACCCATTAATATTTTAATCCTTAGAAAAAGCCCCATATAAATATTATATAGAAAAATATATCAGAGCCAAAATATTATAAATACACTTATAGAACTAACAGTATATCTTTAAATAAAACTGTATAAGGTAAACTTGTTAATGCACACATCAATTATTTAGCCACAGCTGCATGAAACTCACCCATCTCCGTCAAACATACAGCGAGCGATAGTGAGCACCCACTGTTTCTTGATGATGACACCGTTGCAGGGAGGAGCTTTTTTAGTTTTCACTCTAATATCAACATGGTAAGGAAACTCGTCCGTGCTGGCATCAGCACCTCCTGCAATCCTGGCCACCTCAACATTATTAAACACGCCGCAGTCTGAAAAAAGACCCATATAGGTTGAAAAAACAAAAAAACGGTGTCTGTAGAAAGTGAAAAGATACAGGCGATAATATAGAGTGAAACAATAATGACATTGTGCAGTGTTACCTTCCAGAGGAGGAGGATCGTCAGTCAGGGTAAAATAAGTCATGTATAGGAACCCAAAACCTTATCAACACACCACCAGTAACATCAGTAACAAAATACCCGAAGAAAAACGATCCTGAAGATGCCCATTGGCCTCCTTACATTACCCTGGAGATAGAGTCCTGAGGAAGGCTAGAGACGAGGCGGCCTCCCTGACATCATGAGTCCGGGGTGCATTGCCAGGATCAGCCTCCTCGATGAGATCCATGAGGATCATTAATAATTTCCAGGAAGTAAGCTGTTTACCCTCCAACGAATAAAAGAGGGATTGGAGTGGAGTCTCCTTAGTGGCATCTATGTATCTCCTTTGAGTGGCAAAAGGGCACAAGGGATGCGAAATTCCTTGAGGACGCCAGGACGGAACCATCACTGGTTACAAGCCATGATCTTCCCGCTCGTTCTTAGGTAAGAGCTTGAGTGAAGGAGCTAAAGATACTCTTGAATCGTCCTCAGCAAAGGAAGTCCACTGAAGAAAACGCGTGAGCGCCTTGAGTTGGTATGATCTAAGCCCGGAAGCCAATGCCGTCAAGAAGAGAGTCTTCTGTAGAAGACGTGGTAACGAAGGCTGGTGCATGAAGGGAGCCGATTGGAAATGGTCCAGGACCTTCTTGAGAGACCACACGGGACGGTCCCGTCAAAGGCGTTGATGGAAAAGCCTTAGCAATGTAACTGCTCTAGGATCGATCCTGATCCCGTAACCATACACCAGTGGGTTGGACAGAGCTGCCAAGTGGACTGTTACTGTGGAAAAACCCCTGTCCTGCTCATGAACCAAAAGAGAGAGGAAGCAGAGCACATTCCACTCAGAAACGGTAGAAAACTGTTTGAGTTGGAGGAAACTGTGGAGAGCCTTTTAACAGGATTCGCACTGCCTGGTGGAGTAAAGTCGCATTGCGCACCACTGGAGGGTACTTCATCTTTAAGACCATACACAAAAACTTCACGCTTGTAGACGGATGGAAGTCTGCAGCTTGGCCAACAGCTTGTTCACTAGGCAAGTGCTCCCCAGCATTAGTTGATTGAGACATCAACTTAGTAGTTCTGTGAATCACGGCTGAGCCGGCCATCATGGAACTAACAGTAGGACTATTCCCCTGAAGGTGCGGAGATGGAGGCTGATTCTGAGTAGAACACTTGTCGACGTTGGAGGGAAGAGGTAGATGTGCTTCCACCTGTTCCAGTCATCGGAGAAAGCGTCCAGATCTAACGTCGGGTTCTGACATCACAAGTGGGGAAAAGAAGCAAAAAAAAAGCCGTGGAAGGAGAGGTGAAGAGATCCACTTCCGGAGTTCTCCAGCGGTCGAGAAGAGACCTGAAAATATCCGGGCGTAACTGCCATTCCACTGATGTGCCCTGGAATCTGGATAGTCAATCCGCCCAGAAGTTTTCCACGCCCAGGACACGGGATGAAAAACAATAAGTGCAGGCAAATGTGTCGCCAATGTCGGACGAGAATGTCGCCAATGGCAGGCGAGTGTGTCGCCAATGGCGGACGAGTTTGTCGCCAATGGCGGACGACCGTGTTGTCAATGACGGACGACCGTGGTGTGTCGCCAAAGGAAGACGTTTGTCTAAGGCATTGCCAATGAACGTCGCCGGTAGGGCGTACGTCAAAGGACACCAGCTATAGCGTCACCAATGAACGTCGCAGGCAACATGTTGTCAAAGGTGGACGTCAGCTTAGGCACCGGCTTGAGAGAACTCAAAAAACTGCTGCAGGGTCCAGTTGGACCATCGTCAGTCTCTCCCGGAGGAAGGAAGCTCACAACACGACCCACATGCCTGTAGATTCTACAGGCATAGAAGTATTTTGTTACCACTATAGCACTGTGCACTAGCTAAAAGATTCTCACTAAAACAAATGATATATAAAAGTAGGTCAGCAGGCAGGCAAAGATTGGTTACTTAATTAGTTAGTTAGTTAATGCAGAAAGGAGCAAGCGCCAGACATCTAAGGTCATATGGCGCTTGGTTACTTAGTCAACAGTGTCCGAAAGAATGGTAACGCGTGGGAAAAAGGTGTTTGTTTGTTTGTTTACCGCCCGTGAAGTGTGTGTGTGTGTGTGTGTGTGGGTGTGTGTGTTTGTGTGTGTGTGTGTGTGTGTGTGTGTGTGTGTGTGTGTGTGTGTGTGTGTGTGTGTGTGTGTGTGTGTGTGTGTGTGTGTGTGTGTGTGGAAGAGTGTTTGGTGATTGGTGTTTGGTGATTGGTGTTTTACATTAAAAGGGAAAACAAAAATAAGTTTTTAAAAAATCCCGCTTGTCGCCAGACCCTGTAAAGAGGACAGTAGGAGAATAAAAGCAAGGAGTGGAGATCCAGTTAACATTAGAGGTGTCTTGACACTCCTCTTTTGAAAGAGTTTAAGTCATAGGCAGGTGGAAAAACAGACAAAGGAAGAGAGTTCCAGAGTATACCAGTGTAAGGGATGAAAGAGTGAAGATACTGGTTAACTCTTGCATTAGGAAGATGGACAGAATAAGGATGAGAAGAAGTAGAAAGTCTTGTGCAGCGAGGCCGCGGGAAGTGTATGTGTCAGACAAAACCACCAAGGGTTTTACCGCAGTAGTTTCGTGCACAGCTCATTGTTGTTGTTGTTGTTGTTGTTGTTGACGAGCTCGTTGATGTTGATGAGCTTGTGGTTGTCGGCTGCGGCATGGTGGTGGTTGTGGTGGTGGGGACAGTGGTGGTGGTGGTAGTAGTGGTGGTGGTGGTGGTGGTGGTGGGGACAGTGGTGGTGGTGGTAGTGGTGGTAGTGGTGGTGGTGGTGGGGACAGTGGTGGTAGTGATAGTGGTGGTGGTGGTGGTGGGGACAGTGGTTGTGGTAGTGATGGTGGTGGTAGTGGTGGTGGTGATGGGGACAGTGGTGGTGGTGGTGGTGGTGGTGGTGGTGATGGTGGTGGGGACAGTGGTGATGGTAGTGGTGGTGGAAGTCGGTAGAGGCGTGCTGGTAGTGGTGGTGGTGGTGGTGGTGGTGGTGGTGGTGGTGACAATGGTGGTGGTAGTGGTGGTGGTGGTGGTGGTTGGCCGTGGTGTTGTGGTTGTGGTGGTAGTGGTGGTGGTGGGTGGTACCTGTGTGGTGATTGTGGTGGTGGGGGTGGTAGTGGTTATTGGGGTCATTGGTGTGGTGGTTGTGGGTGTGTAAGCTGTGGTAGTGGTGGGGGGCATTGGTATGGTAGTTATGGTTGTGGGGGTTGGCTGTGGTGGTGTTGTTGGTATGGTGGTTGTCGTTGTAGGGGGAACCGGTGTGGTGGTTGTAGTGGTGATGGTTGTGGTTGTGGTGGTGGTTGTTGTTGTGGTGGTGGTGGTCGTTGTTAGCTGTAGTGTGGTTGTGGGTGTGATTGTGGTAGTGGTGGTGACGGTTATCTTCTTTTCTGCAACAAAAAGAAACAAGTGGTGAGTGAGGAGGAGAGTTTCATCACCACATCACACACCACACAGGTAGACAGGTAAATGGAAGCCGCTCTCCACACACCTGTTCAACAGATGACAAATATTAGTTAAGGAAATAATGGGGGTTTGTTGGTGATTAAGGAAGAATCGAGGAAAAAGCGTAACAAAGGCAATGTAAATATACGAGTAACAATAATAATAATGATAATAATAATAATAATAATAATAATAATAATAATAATAATAATAATAATAATGATAATAATAATATTAAACATAATAATAATAATAATAATAATACTAATAGCAATGATAAGAATAATAAGAATAATAATTGCAGCAACTGGTTAAGCACTGAGAAGACGGAGCTTTCACATGTCCTGTAGTGTGAGTTCAGTGTTGAGGCGTCACCTTCACACCTCAACCTGGAAAAGAGACAAAATGACGATGATAACATTTGGAAATTTTTTTTTTATCTTACAGTAAAGAAAAGATAAAAGTTTTTTTTTTTCTCTCTCTCTCTCTCTCTCTCTATATATATATATATATATATATATATATATATATATATATATATATATATATATATATATATATATATACATATATATATATATATATATATATATATATATATATATATATATATATATATATATATATATATATATATATATATACATATAGGGTCACCACCACGGTCACCACCACGGTCACCACCACGGTCACCACCATCCTCTGTCCGTGGTTGCGGCGCAGTACTGGTGTGGTGTTTGTCGCAGCAGCTTATATATCCCCAGGTGTGGTGTGGACCAGGTGGAGGAACAATGAAATGACAGGTGTGTTGTGGAGGGATGTAGGTATCAGCCAGAGTGTGTGTGACCGGTTGATGGATGTTTGTTGTCATATTCTACTTTGGGACAAAATTACATGAACTCTTTTGTGTGTGAAAGTATACAACGCAGTGGCATGTTACGTAAAGTTTGTTGTATGCTGTAATGATGTGGTGGTCTGCCTACATATGATCGAAATGTGTACACTATCAAAGCTGTGGCAGTGGTGAGGTAAGACACTGTGCTTGGAGGACAAGCCTTACTCCTCTTCCTCTAAATCTTCCTCCTTTTTCTCATGTTCTTCCTCTTCCTCCTCTTCACACTCTTGTTGTTGTTGTTGTTGTTGCTGCTGTTGTTGTTATATTGTTGTTGTCCTTGTTGTTGTTATTGTTGTTGTTGCTGTTGTTGTTATTGTTGTTATTGTTATTGTTGTTGTTATGGTTGTTGTTGTTGTTGTTGTTGTTGTTGTTATGTTTGTTGTTGTTGTTGTTATGTTTGTTGTTGTTGTTGCTATGGTTATTGTTGTTGTTGTTATGTTTGTTGTTGTTGTTGCTATGGTTATTGTTGTTGTTGTTATGTTTGTTGTTGTTGTTGTTATGGTTATTGTTGTTGTTGTTGTTGTTGTTGTTGTTGCTGTTGTTGTTGTTGTTGTTGTTGTTATGTTTGTTGTTGTTGTTGTTATGGTTATTGTTGTTGTTGTTATAGTTATTTTTGTTATGGTTGTTGTTTTTGTTGTTGTTGTTGTTATTGTTGTTTTTGTTGTTATGGTTGTTATGGTTGTTGTTTTTGTTGTTGTTGTTGTTGTTGTTATTGTTGTTGTTGATTGTTATTTTTGTTGTTATTGTTGCTGTGGTTGTTGTTGTTGTTGTTATTGTTATTGTTGTTGTTGATTGTTATGTTTGTTGTTGTTGTTGTTATTGTTGTTGTTGTTGTTGTTGCTGATTGCTATTCTTGTTGTTGTTGGTGCTGATTGTTATTGTTGTTGTTGTTATTGTTATTGTTATTGTTATTGCTGTTGTTGTTGTTGTTGTTGATTGCTTTTGTTGTTGTTGATGATTGTTATGGTTGTTATTGTTGTTGTTGTTGTTGATTGTTATGGTTGTTATTGTTGTTGTTGTTGATTGTTGTTGTTGTTGTTGTTTTGTTGTCGTTGTTAATGTTCTTCTTTTTCTTCTCTTCTTCTTCTTCTTCTTCTTCTTCTTCTTCTTCTTCTTCTGCTTCTTCTTCTACTTCTTCTTCTTCTTCTTTTTCTTCTTCTTCGTCATTGGGGTGGGTTGTGACCATCTCCAGGTATTGCCAGCCAGTTTGACACTATGAGTGCTCATCACTTGGGTGTGAGGGACGGCGGCCGTGAAAATGTTACACGTCCTGGAGACGCGGCCCACAAAGGTGCGTTGGTGGTGGCTGGCACGGGAATACGGCACGTCTAAGATCGGTGTCAGACAAGGATCCCCAATATCTTGCTTATTTTTTTATAATTTCTGTAAATAGTATGATTAAGTTGATAAAATCCAATTGTGGCTCAGACGGTTTTCTGCAGTGGCTTCATCTCCTTGTTCTGATGGACGATTCTGTTCTTCTCTCGACCACGAGTCGTGGGATGGAACATAAACTTGCACTTTTTGATCAATTTTGTTTGAATAACGGTATGCTTGTTAATAACATTAAGACAAATTTTTTTACAATACATGCATCAGGAAGGGATCGTGAGCCAGATGGTAGTGGAGTGGTGTGACAGATATGTGTACCTGGTAGACATTACCGCCCACGCCCAAGCCAAAATGTGCCACATTTTGAAATTTGTATCCTTTCTAGATAAAAGTAAGGATATACCATACTATGTAAAGAAGATGTTCGAAGCAACCTTAATGTCAACCATTTTATACGGCTGTGAGTCTGTAGCAGTCTCCCCTACTTCTTAGAGAACGTGCGGTTAGCAGCTCTAGTGAGAATGTGCTGCTTCACCACAAACTATTGTAACTTTATTTTTATTATATTTTTCAATATTCATTGTACCCAATATATGTTCTTTATTTATGTTTTTCTTTTATAATATTATTAATCATTTCATTGCGCTGCAGACCAGCGCACATCAACTTGGCGCGCACTGTCCTTAGACAGTGCGCATATACAATCATTTTTATTTTCTTATTGAAATGTTTACTTTATATATATACTCTATATTTTTATGAATAAAAATAACCTTAACTGGTATCGAGTTTTCTCTCTCCAGTCGACCAACTAGCATTACCACTCCCAAGCACCATTTACAAGTCCTGGTTAGAAGGAGACCTAAGGCCTGTAGAGAAACTGTACAACTGGGGTATCAAGCAGTTACTTAGGGTTCGCATGACCACGTGTAGGGACGTTTGTTACGTGGAGCTCGGGTATCCGTCCTTTAAGTCTCTAGTTTTATCGAGACAAAGAAAAATTTTCCAGCGGTTGTGGGAAGAGAGACGGGGAATGCCCGATGACCCGTGGATACATGCCGTTAAGCTCACTTTAACAACTAATACACCAACCAGCAAACACATATGTCATGCCCGGGGGGGGGAGAGGGTTCTACGATTGTTAATTAATTATTTCTTATGCTGTTATGATTACCATTTGTTACCACCTCCCGGTCATGCCCTGGGGTTTATATATGATGTTATTAAGCGGGTCGGTATTACGCTGCCACCACCTATTATGAGGGAAATAGGAACCCTTTCGAAAGTTGGCCACTGGTCATTGTTGTTGTAATTTTGGTAGTAATAAATCTTAGCCACAAGGAGTCACTCTGGTTACCACTGGGGGAGACATATGTCACCAATGAAATAACTTCTGATTTTTGTACACTTATTATTTCCCAAAAGATATTTTTTATAGGTTAACAACAAAAAGAAAAGATTACAACCTCAATAATGTTACACACATTGATAATCTGAGGGACACGTTCAGTTTATTTGGTACCAGAGACCTCAATAACACTGTTGGCCACTCCACACGTTAAATTTCATTTCTTGACACAGAATATTTTCGATCTTAACACCTGATCTTAACACTGTATAACTTAATCTTCATTTCCCAGATTCAGACTTGTTCCTAATCAAAACACATGATCAAAATAATACAATACCGTTCCTAATAATACTCTAACTAATGAGACAAACATCTAATGGGGAAACCAATGTGAGTGTGAGTGTGTGTGTGTGAATATTTGTTTGTGTGGCACTGAGGTGGAACCTGGTCGTGGAGGAGAAGGGACGCAGACTCAGTTAAACAATACACTTTCAACACACTTAAAAGGGATAATACTTGAACAATATAACATAAATACTAAAGTGAAAGGGATATATAATGAACAATGAAACATATCTAAGGGAGGAAAGAGGGACCATGCGGTCTGAGATGCCGCCCCATAATAAATGGAAGAATTGCTATTATTAATTAATAATCAGCCTTAAAAAGGCTTTAAATGACTTTACATATTCAAAGGGAAGATTATTGAATACATGAGAACACTGAATGATTAAGGATTTAGCAAATATTAAGAGATGTTTACGTAACACTCAACACAGACCTGGTCGTGGAGGAGAAGGAACGCTAACTGAGCATTATGATGCTATGCTAGTGTAGCGTGGCATCTTTAGGGGTGACTCACTAAGAATTTTCTTACATATGATTTATATAATTACAGATCATTGAGATATGAGATTATTACTAAATTATATAGAATTAATTGTGGTGTAGAAAAAGTGTTACTATTTAAGCTAATGAATTTGATTTCAAATACTACATGAGAGAAATTTTGATCACTTGCTAACTCAGCTGGGATTTAGCGCGAAGATACTCTGTTTGAATACACTTGATAATATATTTCATCTTTCTTAATAGAAACTTGAGAAAGGAAATCTAGTTAAGTTAATTACTTTAAGATATAGAGTTTGATTTTAATTGGAAATTAATGTTATTGAAGCTAATATAAGGAAATAATTTTCTTTTCATAGAAAACTGATTTAAAGAACGGTAAGGGGGTACTGTACAAGACAAAGATTTCAGGCATTACACATACATAGCTTAATAAACCAGTATGTTGATAATGTTACAGTCGGCAATGAATCCTTAAAACAAACAATCGCTTCCTCTACATCATCTAGACGTCTAGAGTTATATTATAATGAACCCTAAGCTTTCAGTTCATTACATTTATAAATGTCGTGTTAAAACCGATGAGATACACAGAATTGTTCTTAATCGACTGCAGGTCATCAGTCATAACCTGGCGATCGAGACAGGCCGCTGGAATCGGCGCGGGCGAGATGGTCTGGAGCAAAGTATATTTACTATATCAACAAGTAAAACCACCGGATACTCTAACTCCAACTCGTAGTCAAAGTCTCTTAAAAGCGTGACGTCACGCAGGAGCTAAACTTGCTATCTATCTATATGGTAGCTACCAGAGGATGATATTATGGGATTTACGGCTTTCTCCCTTGAGATTAATTCTATCTTACACTATCACACGCATATTTAATCCCTTTTTATCCTTTTTAGCACAATAAATCTTAATATCATACGGTGTTTTATTGTATTAAGTCATGATTACTGATACGACCAAGGGATCCGACTACAGCAAAGGGAAATGCTCAGTTTAGCAAGTTATTTACTATAAATACAATACAAATATTATAGTAAAGCACAAAGATCTGATGAAAATTGTATAGTGTCTTACCAGTGTCATGTTAACGTTCCTATATAAGGAGTTAATCAACATTTATTTCACAATATTTGATGGTGTCGCTGACTCGCATAGTTACCAGAGGGGATTAATGTGAATATTACGGCTTTCATCCTGTATGTTAATTGTAATTTACTATAAGAGATATTCTTATGTCATTTTTTATTATGTTTAGCATAATATTAAATGTATTGTTGTATAAAGTAATAAGAATTAATGCGACTAAACGGCAAAGGAAAAGGCAATGTAGGCTAGAGTTATTTACCATTATATGATTGTATATACAAACAAAATATTAGTGTTAAAACACAGATATCATGACAGTTGTGTAGCCTATACTGTCTTATCTGTGCTATACTAACTTTCCAATATTATAAAGTAAATAACGTTTACCAGTATATATCTTTATCTCTGTCATTGGAGCATAGCCTAACTTTTAAAGCCATAGGCTATAACCAAACCTCAGAATGAGCAATTAGTCACTACCAATATCTAAGACTTTGTTTTATTGTTTATTGCTCTCAACTGCATAAATTGATAGATAAGTAGAAGAAGAAGCCACTAAGATTTTATATTTTTTCCGATTTTACCTTATACTTTTATGTGCATCTTTTAATTACTTGAGATAGATAGATAGCAACAGGCGAGTTAATCTATTTTGTCCCTGTTTTACAACAACCTATTATTGAAAAATTCATTATTATACTCTCATTACTCATCTAAAAAATTTCACCATGAGGCTCATCTTATTTCTCCGGAATTTGATAATGTTATTGTATTTTCTTAGTGTCCAGTGTTTATTCAGTGCAGATTGTTATCCCCTTTAATACAACACAACTTTGCAGTTACATAAACTGCAATATTGTATTTACCGACAATCTTTATATTAACTGGCAAATATGGGAGAGTAAAAGTTTCTTTGAAAATGTTAGTGTATTTATTGTACATACATTTTTTATTTCATAATACAGTATATCCTTAGAGAAGTATTAAATTAATATTTGTACTTGCAGTACTTCTAGTTAATTGCAAAACTGTCATTGCCTTACAATATAGTTATATCACATTAATATATTGGTAGATTTACATGCACTTAAAACTAATACCCTGCTGGATAAATATAAGAAATAAGAAAAGTGAGTGTAGATATCTTTTTTGTATTGTGGTCACACGTAAATAGAAGCTATTGTTTCTTTATGTTACGGGCTGGAACAGTGAGTTGTCTAGGGGAATGAGTTAAACGCCCGAAACAATAATAGGTGATGCAAAGAAAACTAATTTCCAACAATAATTTAATACTTTAAGAGAGAAACACAGAAACACATCACCTGTGGCAAGGAAATGAAGACGCTGATCTTGCCTTGAGACAAACAGGTTATGACTAAAGTGAATGATAACTTAAGATAACTAAATTGAACAACACGAACACAAGAAAATGAAATTAATAACCCCGAAAATAACACAACACCACAGAAATAACACAAGAATAATATGAGTTTCACCACCAGGTACAGTATGAACAAATAATAATATGTACAATGAATGAGTAGTCGAGTCACTGGATCGAATGTTAGTTGGTTACTCACTTAAACAGGCAGGAGATGGTGTACTGCTAATTCCTCGGGAGAGTAGGAACACTTCAGCTATCTAGATTTGACTGACTATAAAATAAAACCGGGCTCCCACTTCACCTCGCAACTGCTGCTTCACTCAGCCTTGAGTCGAGACAAGCCGGCGAGGCTCCGGAGTAATTTCCGGTGCCTTCCTTAGTGCTGACTGAGGAATAGGGTAAGTAGTGATTGGTAGTCGCGTAGCATTAGGTTCAGATCAATGAACCCGAACATGTTAATGAGGTGAGGCTTATGATACTTATCACAACTAATTATATCACGAATTCTGTTATAAAAAATATAAAAAATCCTCACGTTAGGATCTTCAGCCCTCTGATAATATCGTAGAGGACGGATAAAAAACAAATTTCCATTGAATAGAAACAAACGTCCCCAGCCCACACACGAAGTGGGAGATAGATAATGCACTTATAATTACTATAAACGTTATTTATCTATTACTTATCAGATTGCTAACTTTCCCAAACACTACACAAGTTCTTAGAAGTTGATATAGTACTGCAGTAATACAATAAAGTACCTAAAACACTTAAATAACACGCCTAAAATACCCACAGGCTGTTGTTGTTGACTCGGCTGTGACTCCTGCGTGACGTCATAGGTTCCAATACTCACTCAGTGGGTTTGCTTGTTACTTGGGTATATATATATATATATATATATATATATATATATATATATATATATATATATATATATATATATATATATAGATATATATATATATATATATATATATATATATATATATATATATATATATATATATATATATATTGGTCTGGAGGTGGCGGAGCGGCTCTGTCCTTGCGGCGACGTGCAAACGGAGCTGCATGTGTTGGTGTCGTGTCCGCTGACTCAGTACATTCGCACGACACATAACTTTATTTCTTGTGGTCACTTAATGGATAATGAGGCCGAGTTTTGTATTGAAGAGATATTGTATAAAGTACTCTCCTGTTTTGATTAATGTAGGTATGTTAATGATTGATTAATATTATGTTGCTGAAAATGTTAGGCAGTATTATTTTAGTTTTAAACCATTTCTCCTGATGTGCTTCATGGGACTACTTTTTATGTTACTGTTTTTTTTTTAATTATATCATTCAGGTTTTTATCATTCTATGGTATAAATCTACTTTAATTTTGTTACTTTCAGTCATCTGTACCAATCAAGTTCATGTATTTTATTATGTTACCATATCAACTTGTATATTCGATATTTTTAGGGTTTTATTCTTTGTTATCACTGTGAAATTAAGTTTACTTTGATGTTATAAAATAATTTATTTATTTATTTGTTTTTGTTCACACCAAGTTTTACAAACTGTTGGGAGTTAATGATTTTTTTTTTATTTTAACGTAGTCAGACATTTAATGTTTTATGCGTTCTTTTTCTGTTTATTGTATGGACCATAATTGTTTTTGATTAACCGATGATTTAATCTATTTTGTTTTTACGCCAGATTACTTGAAATTAAGCGTAACTAACTGAAATTGTCGTCAATAAAGACTTACTTACTTACTGTGCGTGCATGTGTGTGTGTGTGTGTGTGTGTGTGTGTGTGTGTGTGTGTGTGTGTGTGTGTGTGTGTGTGTGTGTGTGTGTGTGTTTTAGGAACGCCTCCACCCATATTTATTATCCGGGCAACACAGTGTGTGAGTGCAGCTGCACCCGCCTTCCCGCAGACTGCTGTGACGCTCAACCTGTGTACCTAATGTGTGCATTGCATGTGGAAGTACGTGTGCATGTGCACACGTACGTGTGTGCGTGGGTGTGCGTGCGCGCGCGTGTGTGTGTGTGTGCGTGTGAGACCGTTAGGAAGGCGTGAGTGTTAGGCAACATGTGGTGGTGAATGCAGCCGCGTTGCCACGGACCACAGCCATGCTGATGCGTTGCCTAAGCCAGCATGTCTCTAGGGGCTCGCCTGAGAGTTCGGTGACGCGCCGTCCGAGCTCCTGAACAAGGCTGAGAAATGCGGGACCCATCACTCCTGTTGTCTCGACTGCAAGGGGCTCAAAGCGATAGCGCTGGGCCAGGGCCGCATACCGTGTGCGTTTTCGCAGCTCGGCGGCTCGAGCAGCTGCTCCGGGGTTGACTGCACAGTCGATTACATGGGTCGAACCGAAGGTGTTTGTGCATGTCGCGTCCCACAACAAGGATTTACCGGCACTGAAGGGGTATACCGTCACCCCGTCTGGCCGCCGTCCATCGCCACGGTCCAAACCCCGGGGTTCGAGAAGCACTGGGACTCCGGCGGCAGCTAGGCCACGACGGATCACGTCGTTGAGAGCGGCGTGGCGCGGCAACCTGCCCGGGTCACGGTGGCAGGAGAGCTGGTGGTGGCCAAGGCTGTCTGCCATGGCTCCGCATTTGCAGCGGTGTGGGAGGCAGACCGAAGTGCCTAGGCGTAGAGCTACACCGATACGGACGGCATCGTCGGGTAGAAGGAGTCCCAGGCTCTCGATTGGGATAACTCCAAACCAGGCTCCACTGTAGGGCTCGGCTGCAGCTAGCAGGAGGGCGCGATGGACCTGGTTAAGTTCCGAAAGGAGTGTTTCCAGGCGGTTGCGGGAGGCTGCTTCGTCCAGTTGGCGTTGACTAACTGGCGCCGCCTCTTCGTTGAACTCGATGTTGTGGTCTGGGCATTGGGTGTTGGCTGAGGCGAGCAGGACTGATTCGTAATTGCGGAAGCAACCGTTAATCTGGCGAACCAGCGCCTGTGTTGCCAACATGGAGGAGATGAAAGCTGGGAGAGCGACGTCTTCCATGCGCCGAACACCGATACCACCCAAACGGACTGGTAGGGACGCCTGGGTCCATGCGTCGTCTGTGAGGCTCATGTTGCACGCACTCGTGATGGCGGCACGCATCGCCTCGTCGATGGTTCTCAGGTGATGTGGCGCTGTGTAGGTTGGGGCTGCCCGCATCAGGTACGTACATCGCGGGACTGATGCGTAGCGGGACAGAAAGAAAAGTGCCGCGTGGCTGCCGATGTTCTTCGTTCGCTGGATCATCCTAGCAGTCGCTTCGAAGGCTGCCCTGATGGCTTCGGGCATGGAGTTCTCGCTGATGGGAGCTCCTAGGAGAAGGGGAGTGACTCGACGCCGGTCAACGCAGTCATGGTGGTTTCGCTGCGATTGGACCCATAGGTGTGTGTGTTTGTGTGTGTGTGTGTGTGTGAGTGGGTGTGTGAGTATGTGTGTGTGTGTGTGTGTGTGTGTGTGTGTGTGTGTGTTTGTGTGTGTGTGTGTGTGTGTGTGTGTGTGTGTGTGTGTGTGTGTGTGTGTGTGTGTGTGTGTGTGTGTGTGTGTGTGTGTGTGTGTGTGTGTGTGTGTGTGTGTGTTTGTGTGTGTGTGTGTGTGTGTGTGTGTGTTTGTGTGTGTGTGTGTGTGTGTGTGTGTGTGTGTGTGTGTGTGTGTGTGTGTGTGTGTGTGTGTGTGTGTGTGTGTGTGTGTGTGTGTGTGTGTGTGTGTGTTTGTGTGTGTGTGTGTGTGTGTGTGTGTGTGTGTGTGTGTGTGTGTTCTGTGTGTGTGTGTGTGTGTGTGTGTGTGTGTGTGTGTGTGTGTGTGTGTGTGCGTCTCGGTGGGTGGGTGGGTGTAGGTGTGTGTGTGTGTATGGGTGTGTATTTACACAAGATTGATCCACATAAGTCCGTTGGTCCTGATGAAGTTTCACCACGGCTACTTAAAGAATGTTGTGCGCAGCTAGAAACACCTGTAACAAGTTTATTCAATAAATCATTAACCCAAGTTTAAGTACCTCATGCATGGAAAAGGGCAAACATATCCCCCATCTTTAAGAAGGGAGAAAAGAAACAAGCTATTAACTATCGATCAATTAGTCTAACGTCAGTATTAATCACACTTTTGAAAAGATCATCAGGGATAATATAGTCGAGTTCCTCGCGAAAAATAAATTAATAACGGAAAAACAGTACGGATTTCGTAGTAATAAATCATGTCTGACTAATCTGTTAGACTTCTTTAATGATGTTTACGCGAGTTGGGATGTCCGGGAACCATATGATGTGAACTACTTGAATTTTCAAAAAGCATTTGATGAGTCTCTCACAAACGGCTGTTATTTAAATTGAGGGCACATGGAATAGGAGAGCATCTATACGCTTGGATAGAAGACTGGCTCTCAGAGCGACAGCAACGAGTTGTTATAAATGGCGAAGTATCTGATTGGCAAAACGTAATTAGTGGTATGCCTCAAGGGCCGGTCCTGTGACTCACGCTCTTTATCATATATGTAAATGATTTAGAAGGCAATCTTTTCTCAAAAGTAGCAAAATTCGCAGACGATACAAAACTTGGCGGTAAAGTAATATGGTCTGAAAACTGTGATAAAGTTCAGGACGATTTAAACAAACTAATCAATTGGAGTGAGAAATGGTTTGTGTGTTTAAATACAGACAAGTGTAAGTTTATGCATATTGACGATAAAAATCCAAATTTTAAATACAAAATGCGTGATAAGG
Source organism: Metacarcinus magister (assembly GCA_029783475.1). Taxonomy (NCBI): domain Eukaryota; kingdom Metazoa; phylum Arthropoda; class Malacostraca; order Decapoda; family Cancridae; genus Metacarcinus; species Metacarcinus magister. The sequence goes on from JAPQNM010000026.1 coordinate 706,627, forward strand.
AGCTCGATAACGTCAAACATTGTTGTCATTATTGTTATTATTATTCTTGTTATTTTTATTATTATTACTATTATCATTGTTATAATTATTATTGTTATAGTTATTATTATTTTTTTCATCATTATTATCACTACTACAAATATTACTACCACTATTACTATTACTACTGCTACTACTTAATTTTTTTATGTCTTGGCCTTTAGCACCTATAGGCAATTTACTGCACGGCTCTGATGCCCTGTAGGGGTTATTAAGAGCCATGATATCGATGTTTGATCCTCTCCCGTTAGTGGTGCAGGCAGTATTTTTTAAGTGACGCCTGTTGAAGTTCATGCCGCCCCCTGAAGTCCCCGATGCACTTGCAGTCGAAGACAGGGTTGTATAGCAGCATGTGTGTTTCTTCGGCCACTCGACGATAGTTTAGTGTGATTGGTGTGCCTGCTTGTTGGTGGTTATGTTATCCCAGTCTGGCTTACATGAGGATAACGCCACACACATGTCTTCGGTAGGACTGAGACGATTTCTTTCCTTGTTATTTAGTTTTGTCAAGGTTGAGAATCCAGCTTCACAGAGATATGTAGTTGTAAAAGGGATCAAAAGCAAGATACTTTTCCTACTTAAATGTAGATATTCCTTGGAAACACTTATCCAGAATGATGACAGAGATGATGACCGGTGCCTGGTTCTTAATGATGTATCACTTGTGAGATGTAGGAGCTCATTCTCATGATCAGGTGTAAGGTTTAACCCTACAACAACCTCTGGTCTTTCCAAAGCAAAAGAGTTTTTCACCCAGTACTTGTCTCTTATATCTTGTAAGTTTTCTTCAGGGAAGTACTGTTCAAAACTCGCCGACAAAGAATGAAGATGCAGCTGTATATCACATTTAATTTTCTTCAAGTTTTCTTCACTGGTGCCATTTTCCTCAATATGCTGCATAAGTGTTGAGAACATGTAGTAAAGTGGCTGATCAACTGTAAGCCTTGCTTGCCACACCCTTATTGACTTCTTAAATAATCTACTTCCTCACTGTGTCGGAATACATAATTTTCTTTCCCTTGCAGTTTTAGAATAAGTTAATTTAGCTTTGAGAAAATGTCTGCTAAATATGAAAACTTCACAATCCAGTCATCATTGCAAAATAAACTTGCCATGCTAGATTTTTTCTCCAGAAGGAAAATATGAATTCTCATCCTTAGTTCATATACCCTTGTTAGAATTCTGCCTCGGGAAAACCAACGAACTTCTGTATGATACAAAAGGTGTGAATGATCAGCTCCCATCTCCAAGCACAAGAGTTCAAACAACCGACTGCTAGGAGCACTTCCTTTGATTATGTTGATAACTTTCACCACAACATTCAAAACACCTCTGAGATTGTCTGGGATACCTTTGGCAGCCAGCGCTTCACGGTGGATGAAGCAATGTTTCCAAGTTATGTCATTACCGGATGCTTCTGATATTCTAGTCACAACTCCACTGTTTTTCCCAGTCATGTTTGCTGCTCCATCAGTTGTAATTCCTTTGTAATTGGCCCAGTTCATTCTGTATTTTTCCAACTATACACTCATTCAACACTGTATATCTCTGATCCTTATGAATGTGTAGGTATAGTTAAGCAACAGAGCATATCTTCCAAGAAGTCATCTTCATGTTTGTATCTCACATACACCAAGAGTACTGCACAGTTAGATATATCAGTACTTTCGTCAAGCTGAATAGCAAAATCTCCAGCAGACGTTAGACGTGACACCAGCTGACATTTTAAATTTTCTGCTATGTCACATCCGCCGTGACACTGTTGTATTAATGAGAGGGACACATTGGATCTTGTCTGCTGACTTACCATTAAGAATCGTGTTCACTATATCCACAGTGGATTGATTGATTGATTGATTGGAGACAATAGATCATGGTGCCGCAACATCGAGGTCATTTGGCACCGTAATAAAAGCACTAAAAATTAAAAGCTACATAAAAGCTACATAAAAAAAAATAAAGAATCTACAGGAGGTGGAGAAAGCCACTTTCCTGTAGGAATTTTAACACTTCATGCCCCGGGAAGAGCACTTCCTCCCCCAGCGCCAGAGAGAGAGAGAGAGACTCCCATCTCTGCCCCGACACTGGACGAGGTACTGCTCTCGCAATTCCCTCAGGCTGGGGCACTCGACCAGCAAGTGCCGCACAGTCAGGGGAACTAAGCAGTCATCACAATAGGGCTCAACTCCCCGGGACATGAGGAAACCGTGGGTGAGGCGGGTATGGCCCGTCCGTAGACGGGTTAATGCTGTCACACGGCAGCGGCCTCGGACGTGCGCATAAGACAAGGGGCTCACAGCCCTTGCGGTAGTTGCACCCATCTTGGAGGTGGCTCTATTGGCATTCCCTCTTGCCAAACTACATTAATAGCAGCTCGAATTATGGGAAACAGGTCTCTGTGTGGGACGGGGCAGGCAGTGACTTGATGAGAGGCGCCGGTCTTAGCTAGCTCATCTGCCTCTTCGTTCCCTTTCACAGACACATGGGCTGGTACCCAACAAAAAGAAATTCTGTGCCCACGACGGGCTGCTAGTACGAGCCAGTTAAAAATGTCTGAGACTATTTGGTGTGCATTATTGAAATCCTCACGGACTGACAAAGCTGCTCTGGAGTCAGAAAAAAATAACAAAACCCCCAACATCCAAGGTAAAAAGAGATTTTATCGCTACTAAAATGGCCCACAGTTCTGCGGTAAAATTTGATGTACAGGGTAAAATCAAAGAAGACAGCTCCAAATCCGACGCCTGCATCGGATTTGGAGCCGTCAGTAAAAATGGGCGTGCAACCCTCATGTACGGAGGCATGATCGGTGAACAAAGTCCTCGCAGCATGCTCCGACATAGCACTCTTGTTAGCCGGCATGTAACGGCAATACGATACTGCCAGCAGCTTCCACGGCGGGACATACAATAATCGTGGGACAGCTATGGCAGGGCGAGGAAGGGACAACTCTTCAAGGACGCCACGAGCCCGAAAGTCAAAAGGCTGTGGGAAGTGCGGGTGCTGGGTGAAAGTGGCGTCCCGTGAAGTGTCCGTCACAGCCCTGTAAGTGGGATCACCCTAGAGACTTTGGCATCTGAATCACAAACGTGCAATCTGAGTCTGATGGTGGAGGTCGAGAGGTAACACTCCTGCATCTACGAGCAGACTGGGGATTGGGCAAGACTGAAAGGCCCATGTCGCCAGTCTGATTCCACCGTGATGTACAGAGTCGAGAGTACGAAGGCAAGGGGATGTGGCTGAAGCGTAGACTTGGGAACCGTAATCTAACTTCGACAGAACGAAAGAGTGATATAAACGGAGAAGAATGGTGCAGTCAGCTCCCCAAGAGACATGGGAAAGAAAACGGAGCAGGGACATTCTCCGCTGGCAAGCAGCTTTCAGGTCCAGCAGTTGTGGTAACCAGGTAAGGCGTCTGTCAAGTATTAAGCCCAAGAATCGAGTCGTTTCAACTACTGGCAGTCTCCTGCTGTAGAGGTATAAGTCTGGATCCCTAAACTCACCTCTGCTTCGAGAGAAAAGCATAGCAACTGTCTTTGTGGGGGAAAATTTTAAACCATGACTATCGGCCCAACGGGTGACCCGGCCAAGAGCCAACTGGGTGTGTCGCTCGGCCACATCGAGACGAGAGGAAACGTAGGAGAGGGAAAAGTCATCAGCGTATAGCGTGCATCGAAAGTCCCGGTGGACGCACTCGGTGATGCTATTGATGGCAACGGTGAATAAAGTGACACTGAGGACACTACCTTGGGGGACCCCTTCTTCTTGCTCAAAAGGAGCTAGAAAGAGCAGTGCCCACCCTCACCCTAAGAGTACGGTCCTGTAAAAAAGACCGGAGGAACAGAGGGAGGTGACCCCTGAGTCCAACCGTATGGAGAGCTCGAAGAATGCCATACCTCCAGGTGGTGTCGTATGCCTTTTCAAGGTCGAAAAAGACGCTCACAACCCGCTGTTTGCAAGCAAAAGCTTGGCAGATAGTGTTTTCTAATCGCAGAAGAGCGTCTAAAGTAGAGCGAAATCGACGAAAACCACACTGTACTGCCGAAAGATGGCCACCCTTCTCAAGGAACCAGACTAGACGAGTGTTAACCATCTACTCAAATACTATCATCATGAAAACGGTAAGGGCAATGGGTCGATAGTTAAGGGGGAGGGAGGCGTCCTTTCCAGGCTTGGGGATTGGGATGACAATAGCAGACTTCCAGGAGGGGGGTACGTATCCGTCACTCCACATCCTATTAAATAATCCTAGGAGGAAGGACAGTGATCCAGAATCTAGGTGACGGATCATAGAGTATGTAATGTTATCTGCCCCTGGGAAAGAGTCCTTACATAAAGATAAAGCTGAAAGCAGTTCCGGTAGAGAGTAAGGGACATTGTAGCTTGCACCCCCACCGGATGAAAAGTCTAGTTGGCGAGCCTCGTCTGCCTCAAACTGGCGACGCACTGCTGGAGATTTCGAGGCCCTGCTGGGCACGAAAAAAAAGTCTCACCGAGTGTGTTAGCTACCGTCTGGCCGTCAGATACCTTATCCACGTTGACATGGAGGACCGGAGGCGGGCCTGGAGAGAACTTTCCCGCTATCTTCCGCACGCGCTTGAATACCTGCGACATAGGTGTCTGCACGTTCAATGTGGAGACGAAAGATGCAAGGGACTTACGGCGAGCGTCCTTGAGGACTCGACGAGCCTTAGCTCTAGTCAGTCTGTATTGTCCCCGGAAAAAATTAAGTTTTGTGTAGACGGTACCTACCAAAAGCTCGACTACGCTCTGTCACTGCCTGTCTACACTCATCAGACCACCAGGGGACCGGTCGGCACTTGGTAAACCCTGTGGTCTGAGGGATGGACAGCTCAGCAGCTCGCTGGAGTATAGATGAAAAATACTCGACAGCGCTTTCTATGTCTAGGAACTCATCAACCTCGCAGTCAACTATGACAAGGTGTTTAAAAAGTCACCAGTCAGCGTGGTCCAGCCGCCAGCAGGGGACACGGGATAAGGGGAGGACGTCGGGAGAAGACAGGAGTGTAGGGTAGTGGTCACTCCCACAAAGATCTCCTGTGACGCTCCATGTGAAGTCAAGTAGAGCGTCAGGATAACACAATGATAAATCTAGGGCCGAGGTGGTGTCTGTCTGGATGTGGTAGCGTGTATGGTCACCGGTGTTCAAAATACCTAGATCTAAGGCTTCAACGACAGTAGCAATCATTGCTCCCCTGGGGTTGATAAGTGCATCTCCCCACAGGGTGTGCCGACCATTAAAATCTCCTAAAATAATAAACGGGGAAGGCAATTGCTGGACTAGGGAAACGAAGTCCTCTCTGTCTACTGGAGAATTGGGAGGGAGGTATAAAGAGCAGACAGTGTAAGTTCTCCTGAGGTGGAGCTGGACAGCCACCAGCTGCAGGGGGGATACAATATTAAAAGAGGTAAAAGCAATGCCTCGTGAGTTATCTAAAAAAATTGCTGTTCCACCATGATGGGCTTGCGTGCGATCATGAGGAGAATAAAAGCCAGAGTAACCCCTGGGTGGAGGATGGAAGGACGAACCAATCATAGTCTCCTGCAGACAGACACAGACCGGCTGGTGTCTCCGCAGGACTAGACTGAGCTCCTCCCTATTCCCTCTCAACCCACGAAGGTTCCACTGTAAAATATTAAAAATATTAAAATTAACGGTGATTAGGGAGGCCCCTAGAGGAGGCCCTCCCAACACCAGTATCCTTCTTGCTCTTGCCCTGCCTAATGGCAGTGGGCAGAGCAGTGGAGGCAGTGGACAATCGCCTTACAGTCTTTCCTAGCCCAGTGGCCAGTGAGGTGGCCACAGGCTTGATCAGACTGGCAGCAGGAGCAGTGATGACAGGCATGAGTCGACATCGGGGTAGGAGTTACGGCCGGAGCCGACACCAGGGTGGGAGTGACACCCGTAGCCGACACCGGGGCGGGAGTAACGGCCAGAGCTGTCACCGGGGCAGGAGTGTTGGTCGAAGTCGCCACCGAGGTGGGAGTAACGGCTGGAGCCGACACCAGGGTAGGAGTGACGACCAGGGCCGACACCGGGGTGGGAGTGACGGCCGGAGCCGAGACCGGGATGGAAATGACGGCCGGAGCCGACACCGGGAGGTATTTAGTTCTTTCTCAGTTCCAGTTGTTAGCTTATATTGTGAAAAAATTACAATACATAAAAGAATTTTCTCAAATGAAAATATAGATTCCTTCGCCACAGATTTAAGAAATTATAACTGGGAGACAACATCAACTGACATTAATGCGATTTTTGACACTTACATGATAACATTTTTAAATCTATACAACAAACACTTTCCAATAATAAAACACAAAATTAAAGAGAAACACATGAATAAGCCGTACATAACTCAAGATATAAAGAATGCAATTAAAGAACGTAATAGACTTCAAAAACTCTATGCAAAATGGCCAATTACGTATGAACGTACTTTCAAGAATTACAGAAGCACCTTAACAGCTTTAATAAGAACAAAATCTGAATATTATAAATCAAAATTAAGCGAAAATGCAGGTAACCCAAAGAAAACATGGGAAGTTGTCAATGACATAATAGGGAAAATATTCATCAGTTGCCAGAATTAATGATTTTTGAAGATAAGATCACTTCCAACAAGCAAGAAATAGCAGAATCCTTCAATGATTATTTCTGTAATATTGCCAGTACTTTACATCAAACCATGCAACCTTCACCAACACCATTTACCACATACCTCCCTCAACCTACTACTTCATTGTTTTTTATATTGCCAACAACATCTCAAGAAATCTTAAAGTAACTTCACCGGGACATGACAAAATAAACATTGCAGTACTTAAGAAATGTAGTAATATTGTTTCAATTTTCTTAGAATACATAATTAATAAATCATTTGTAGAAGGTGTGTTCCCTTCGAATCTTTAAATTGCACGAGCTGTTCCAATATTCAAAAAGGGTGATAAATCATTATACAATAATTACAGACCAGTTTCAATCCTGTCATGTTTCAGTAAAGTCATTGAAAAAATTATGGCCACAAGACTAATAGATTACCTAACCAAATTTTCATTATTGTCAAATAAAAAGTTTGGATTCAGACCTAAATATAGCACCGAACTAGCAGTACAGCAGCTTTGTCAACATATCTACGATGCAGTGGATAACATACTATACCAAGTAATTATTTGTTGTGATTTTACTAAGGCGTTTGACACCATCTCTCACTCTATTCTCTTAGACAAACTTAAAGTTTACGGTATTCGTGGTGCAGCCAACAACTGGTTCAAAAGCTATCTAAGTCATAGACAACAATACACAGTATATAATAACACACCATCTTCATTGAAAAAATATTAGTTTTGGAGTATCACAAGGATCTTTTCTTGGTCCATTATTATTTTTAATATATATCAATGACATCACACGCAGTACTAACAAACTAGATTTTTTACTTTATGCCGACGACACTTACATATTCATAAGGGGGAGAGATCTTAATGAACTATAATCCACAATAAACCAAGAACTGACACACGTATCACATTGGATAAGGAGTAACAAGTTAACGCTATATATTAACAAAACTTCTTCTATGGTTTCTCATTCTACAATGATGCAAATATCTCAAATTAAAGTCAAAATTAACAACCTTTTCTTGAAACAAATTAGTGAAATCAAATTCTTGAGAATTACCATTAATAATACTCTAAATTGGAAATCGCATGTCATGCCCAACAAAGCATCTTAGTTAGAGGAGCCAGGCACTGGAACCAACTGCCTCATCACATCAAGAATGCTACTTCTTGAGACTGCTTGAAGAACAAGATGAAGATTATATTGCTATCAAAAAATAATTAGAATTATGCTTGTATGTGTATGAATGTATATGTATGTATGTGTATGTATGTATGTATGTATGTGTGTATATGTGTGTATATGTGTATATATATATATATATATATATATATATATATATATATATATATATATATATATATGTTTATTTATTTATTTATTTATTTTTCTTATATATATATATATATATATATATATATATATATATATATATATATATATATATATATATATATATATATATATATATATATATATATATATGTTTTCATTTACTCACCGTAAATATTGTCACTTACTGAATGTCAACATTTGTATCCTTTGGATATGTTTATTAGTACTCTATTATTATTATTATCAATATCATCATTATCATTATCATTATCATTATTATTATCAATATCATCATTATCATTATCATTATCATTATTATTATCAATATTACTATTATTACTATTATTATTGTTATTTATACTATTATTATTCATTATTATCATTATTATTATCATTATTATTATTAATTGTTATAATTTTGATCAAAGTAAGTATATGTATGGTATGTATGTGTATGGAAGTATATGTATGTGCAGGTATAAGTGTACGTATATATATGCAAATGTTTTGTGTATGTATGTGTTAATTTGTATGTTCATGTATATGTGTATATGTATATATTTTTGTATACATAGCGGGGGCCCGCTACGCATTGTCTACTCTATCTGTCTCAGGATTAGGTCCATAAAAGAGCTTCAGCTTAATGGACCTTAGCCATTAGATTGTTCATTATTTATTATATTGGAAAATATTTTATTATAAGGGGCCAATAAAAATTATTAATATCAATAATAGTATTCCAGCAACAAGACAAAATCTGAGGTACAAGACTCATCAGGCAGTATCCTTCACTCCATGGCTCAGATTGTCTTCGGACGGCAAGGCAATGGGTTTTGCAGCAACTACCCAAACTAGAACGAGCAGTTTGGGTATGCTGGATGAGTGGTTTTGGGGGTCATGGTCACCCAGCATGTCTATTTACTTAATTATTATTATCATTATTACCCACATTATTATTATTTGGCGACCCACTGAACACTAGCTTGCGACCCAGTACTGTTTCGCGACCCATACTTTGAAGAACCCTGCGCTAGAATACAGTGAATGACGCCAACAAAAACAGTGATTGGGTGATTAATAAGCTGATTGATAGGGTGAGTGTGCGTGCAAATGATTGAGAGGGGACGTGATTAGGTGAGTGAGTGAGTGATTGGGTTAGTGAGTGAGTGAGCGAGTGAGTGAGTGAGTGGGAGGGTGAGTACAAAAATAAGTGCGAATGTGATATATGGTAAGGGGAGGAAGAGGCGATGGTGAGTGAGTTAGGGGCAGTACCAGGCAGGGAAAAGTATGAGTGTGCGAGCGTATACTGGAGTGAAGGATTGCAGGGACTAGCAACAAACATCCGGGGATGAGACTATAGGGTGAGTGTTTATAGCGGAAGTCTAGGGTGTCCTGGTAAGTGTGGGAGGTGATGGAAGGATGCTGGAGGGCGGCAGCGGTAGGGCGTGTGAGGACCTGTCGCCACACGCTACACACTCCGCCGCCACACGATAGCACTCCGCCGCCACACGTTACACACTCCGCCGCCACACGCTACACACTCCGCCGCCACACGCTATACACTCCGCCGCCACACGCAAACACTCCGCCGCCACATGCTACACACTCCGCCGCCACACGCTACACACTCCGCCGCCACACGCTACACACTCAGCCGCCACACGCTACACACTCAGCCGCCACATGCTACACACTCCGCCGCCGCTGAGGTAATGGTAACGGCAAGTTTCCAAAGTGAAAATAACGTCTCTTTATATCCAAGCGGACGGAATGTTTTTTTTTTTTTCTCTTTCTCTCTCTCTCTCTCTCTCTCTCTCTCTCTCTCTCTCTCTCTCTCTCTCTCTCTCTTTCTTTCTCTCTCTCTCTCTCTCTCTCTCTCTCTCTCTCTCTCTCTCTCTCTCTCTCTCTCTCTCTCTCTCTCTCTCTCTCTCTCTCTCTCTCTTATTTTTTTTTTATTTAAACTTAGGTTCTGACTTATATACAGTTTTTGGGTTTGTCACTACATGCAAAAATTACTTTTGTCATTAGTAATTATCTAAAAGCATAAAATATCTAAAACTATATAACAGTAGCACAAATTTTTTTTGAATAGTACATAAAAAACACAATTAAAATTGTCACATATGAGTGTCT
>JAPQNM010000026.1:716873-719373 GCA_029783475.1 Metacarcinus magister
ACAAAGGAAGAGAGTCCCAGAGTTTACCAGTGTAAGGGATGAAAGAGTGAAGATAATGGTTAACTCTTACATTAGGAAGATGGACAGAATAAGGATGAGATGAAGTAGAAAGTCTTGTGCAGCGAGGCAGCGGGAGGGGGGGAAGCATGCAGTTAGCAAGTTCAGAAGAGCAGTCAACATGAAAATAGCGGTAAAAGATAGATAGAGATGCAACATTGCGGCGGTGACTTAAAGAATCAAAAAAGTCAGTTAGAGGAGGAGAGTTGATGAGACGAAAAGCTATAGACTCCACCCTGTTTAATAAAGCTGTGTGAGTTGAGCCCCCCCAGACAAGTGAGCCATACTCTATACATGGGCGGATAAGGCCCCTGTACAGAGCAAGCAGCTGAGAGGGAGAGAAAAATGGACGCAGACGCCATAGGACACCTAACTTCTTGGAAGCTGATTTAACAAGAGTAGAGATATGAAATTGCCAGTATAGATTTTTAGCAAAGGATAGACTGAGTGTGTTTAATGTGGTGGAGAGGGGAAGTTGAGTGTCATTGAAAAAAAGGGGATAGCTATCTGGAAGGTTATGTCGAGTAGATAGTTGTAGAAATTGAGTTTTTCAGGCATTGAACAAAACTAGGTTTGCTCTGCCCCAATCAGAAATAAGTGAAAGATCAGGCGTTAAGCGTCCTATAGCATCTCGCCTTGAGTCATTTAATTCTTGTTGGGTTGGGCGTCTGTTGTACGACGTTGAAAAATGCAAGGTGGTGTCATCAGCATAGGAGTGGATAGGGCATTGAGTCAGATTTAGGAGATCATTGATGAATAATAGAAAGAGAGTGGGTGATAGGACAGAACCCTGAGGAACACCACTGTTGATAGTTTTAGGAGAAGAACAATGACCATCCACTACAGCAGAAATAGACCGGTCGGAAAGGAAACTAGAGATGAAGAATACATGAGAATACATGAGAAGAACAGACACCAGAAGACCTACTGGTCTATAACTAGGGTATCTGCTGTACTACATACTACTACAAGGGCACTAAGAGTTTGAGAACAGGATAGAACAGAACAAGGCTCTCTCCCACCCTCCTCTCCCTCCGGCAACATGCCGGCAGGAAAAACAGATAGAAGGGAACACCATGACCTTGTGGAAAACATGGCCATGGACATTTTATAGTAAAGAATGAAAATAGAGGAGTATACTATACTATTCTAGACTATACTAGACTACTATACTATACTATACTATACTATACTATACTATACTAGACTACACTACCACTAGTGATGGTACATCCTGGATGGAGAATATTATTTATATTGAATGAAATTACTGCCATTACACTTCTAATCTGAGATATGAGGACACAAGGATATATGTTTCATAGATGCTCGCATTGTTTACTCAAAATTTTATGCTCATATCAAATGGGAACCAGTGAAGTAGACACAGACCAGAAGGACTTATACTGCAACTGTTGTCCAGGTAGAGATTTGATTCTCGTTTACATCGGATCACGGGTGGATGCACCAGTACCCCGATAACCAACAGCTGCAGCCACCCACCAGTCTGAGTTACGTTACACCATGAATCCCTTAACAACCTTTTTTTAAAGTTAACCGGTTTCTCGGAAATGTTTGTCTAATCTGGATTTGAAAATGTCTATAGTTTTAGAACTAACTACTGATGCTGGGAGTCTATTCCAATGGTCAACAACTCTAACATTGAAGTATGACTTACGAGCAATTGTGTTAAATTTTTGTACTTTTAATTTCATACCGTTACCTCTCGTTACTGACGCGTTATTCATTTCAAAAAGTACTTCTGGATTGATTTTGTCAAATTTATTTAATATTTTAAAGACTTCAATCATATCTCCCCTAATTCTTCGCTTATGGAGAGTGAACATGTCTAACTGTTTTAATCGTTCCTCATATGACAAATTACGCAATGTAGGAATAAGTTTTGTTGCTCGTCTCTGTACTCTTTCTAGCAAGTTTTGGTCTTTAATGTAGTTTGGTGACCAGAATTGTATCGCATATTCAAGGTGTGGCCTTACAAATGCCGTATAGAGTTTTTTCATTACTTCTGGTGCTTTGTGATCAAAATTTCTTGAAATTAGCCCTAACATTATATTTGCTTTCTTACTGGCAGCTATGCACTGATCACTCACTTTTAGATTACAGTTAATGATTACACCAAGATCCTTTTCTTGTTTGACTTTATCGAGCTCCTGATCACACATTTTGTATTTAAAATTTGGATTTTTATCGCCAATATGCATAACCTTACATTTGTCTGTATTAAAGGATATTAACCATTTCTCACTCCAATCGATTAGTTTGTTTAAATCATCCTGAATTCTATCACAGTCTTCAGTGCATACTACTTTACCGCCAAGTTTTGTATCGTCTGCGAATTTTGCTACTTTTGACAAAAGATTGCCTTCTAAATCATTTACATGAAGGTACAGAGAGAATGATAGAATCCGTAGGAGGGTAGTTT
>JAPQNM010000026.1:724373-731873 GCA_029783475.1 Metacarcinus magister
AACGAGTGTGTGATGATAATGAGGGATGAAAAAAGGAACTATGAGAAGGATATAGTAGACAAATGTAAGCGTAACACAAAATTGTTTTATAAACATATAAATGGGAAAATGAAGAAAAGAGAAGGTATATCTGGACTGAAGGTTGACGGAAAATTATATGATGAGGAGCAAGAAATGGCAGAGGTGATGAACGAGAGATTTCAAACAGTTTTTACTGAAGAAGGGGACTTTGAAATGGAAGATAATGACCTGGATGGAAAAAAGTTAATGGGAGTGGAAGTACGTCAGGAGGATGTTATGAAATTGATGGAGAATTTGGATGGAAATAAGGCACCTGGTCTTGATGGAGTTTCAAATTGGATATTGAAGGAATGTAGGAAGCAGTTGGTGGACAAGATTTATAACCTGCTAAAGTTATCACTGTTGCAAGGGAGGGTACCGAAGGACTGGAAAAGAGCCAATATTGTACCGATATATAAAGGAGGAAGCAGAGAGAATCCACTGAATTACAGACCGGTATCATTGACGAGTGTAGTGAGTAAGCTGTGTGAGAAGATTGTAAAGGATGCTTGGATGGAGTACCTGGAGGAAAAGAAAGTGTTGACAAATTGTCAGTTTGGATTCAGAAGAGGAAGGTCATGCTCCTCAAATTTGCTATCGTTTTATCCAAAAGTCATAGATATTGTGCAAGAGAGAGATGGTTGGGTGGATAGTGTCTACCTGGACTTGAAGAAAGCGTTTGACAAGGTGCCACACCGGAGGCTACTGTGGAAGATAAAAAACTGTGGAGGAGTTGAAGGACGGTTACTGGAATGGATGAGGGACTACCTTAGTGAGAGGGAAATGAGAACGGTGATTAGGAATAAAGGTTCTTCGTGGCTAAAGGTCACTAGTGGAGTACCTCAGGGGTCAGTGCTGGGACCTGTAATGTTTGGAATTTACATAAACGACTTGGCTGATGGTATCAACAGTTACATTAATTTGTTTGCTGATGATGCAAAGTTAATGAGGAAAGTGGAGAATGTACAGGATTGTATGAAATTGCAAGAGGACCTTGATAAAATTGATGGATGGAGTAAAACATGGCAAATGGAGTTCAATTTGAATAAGTGTAAGGTCATGGAATTTGGGAGAAGTAAAAAGAGAGTGCACTGTGATTACAAAATGGATAGAGTTGGTCTGGAGAAGTCTAAGGAGGAAGTAGATCTAGGTGTGACAATTATGGAGGGCTTGATTCCAGACAGGCACATAAATAAAATTACGGGAGAAGTAACAAATCTGTTGAGGAGAATCAAAATGGCATTTTCGTATTTGGATGCTGACATGATGAAAAAGCTGATCAGTTCCATGATAAGACCAAGACTGGAGTATGCAGCGATAGTGTGGTCTCCTCACACGAAGAAGAATATTAGAAAATTGGAGAGGGTCCAAAGAGCGGCCACCAAGATGGTGCCGGAACTGAGGGATTTAACATATGAGGAAAGATTGAGGATACTGGAGCTTCCAAAGCTTGAAAGTAGAAGAGAAAGGGGAGATTTGATAAGTGTTTATAAAATGGTGAATGGAATGGATGAAGTGGATGGCGACTTGTTGAACTTGGAAACGAGAACTACAAGGGGACATGGAAAGAAGTTGAAGAAGGAGCAGTGTGTAAGGGATATTAAGAAGTATAGTTTCCCTCACAGAGTTGTGGACACCTGGAATGCTTTGAGTGAGGAAATTGTTAATGCCGTCAGTGTGCATAGTTTCAAAGCTAAGCTGGACAAAGCAAGATGTAGAGACAGGTCATGAGATTACTCCCCTCCCGTAAACCAAAACTAAGTAAATTAAGGTAAATACACACACACACACACACAAACACACACACACACACACACACACATACACACACACATATATACACACACACACACACACACACACACACACACACACACACACACACACACACACACACACACACACACACACACACACACAGACACACACACACATACACACACACATATACACACACCAACACACACACACACACACACACACACACACACACACACACACACACACACATACACACACCAACACACACACACACACACACACACACACACACACACACACACACACACACACACACACACACACACACACACACACACACACACACACATACACACACACACATATACACACAACAACACACACACACACACACACACACACACACACACACACACACACACACACACACATACACACACACACACACACACACACACACACACACACACACACACACACACACACACACACATATACACACACCAACACACACACACACACACAACACACACACACACACACACACACACACACACACACACACACACACACACACACACACACACACATACACACACACACATATACACACAACAACACACACACACACACACACACACACACACACACACACACACACACACTCACACACACACACACACACACACATACACACACACACACACACACACACACACATACACACACAACACACACACACACACACACACACACACACACACTCACTCACATGGATGATAAAAGTCCCTAAAGCCACCATCCACCCCCATCCTCCGTCAGGAGCCCGGGAATTGTGGGGAGCATCTACGACACACTTGTCGTCCTCTTCTTCCTCCTCTTTTTCCTCCTCTTCTTCCTCTTCCTTTTCTTCTTCTTCCTCCTCCTTGCCAACTCTACCTCGCCTCACCTCCATCACCCAAGCATCCTGATCTTTAGTCGCTGCACTACTTCCCCTCATACCTAATTTACTATTGGTGGCCCAGGAAGAGGAGGCGTCACTTTTATCGATGCACGACCTAGATCCACGACTACTTCCGCCACAAACACTGTTTCCCGGGTCAACGTCCACCTTGACCTCCTCGATTTTCTCCATTTCTCTTTTCTCAATTGGAGAAGATTTGTTCTGCAGTTTCCAATGCTTGAGTCTATCAGATTATTAGTCTTGCTTTAATGAATAGTTCTGGAGGCAAAATAATAGTTGTGCTACATATCTTATTTCTGGGGCAAAGGTAAAGGAGCGCAATGATTACTGGCAGTAAAAACCTATTCCTTAGATGTACAATCTCTTTTTAATTATCTGTAAAACTCTTCACTCATATGGTATCTTATCTCTATCGTCCTTCAAATGGTAGAGCATAGTTTCTTCTTTATCATCAAAGGAAGATAAAGATAATATACGAGAACACTGAGAAGATGGAATTGTACTGTTAATGAAGAAGTGACTGCACATGCTAAGAATAAGTTTTCATTGCCAATAATCATTGCCCTCTGTTACTTTGCCCTTGAGGTGAAATATGCTGCAAATTGTCTGGGAAATGAATTCCTTAAACATTGTTTCCTTTCACCAATATATTCATGACGATGTCTCATAACACATACTAAAATATTTAAAATCTACTCAAGTAGGGAAGCCCATGATAGCTGCTAAAAGTTAGGGTACCTAGATCCTTGTCAGTGAACATTTTTAAATGTCTACCCTTTCTTTAAGTAGCTTGTGACGGGTCAAATTTGTTTTGCACCAAAAACCATTCGTGTGTGGAAAAACGGCCACACACACATTTAGATGTAAATTTGAAAGTAGCTTAATTAATTTATTCAATATCTTGAATACTAATCAGAAAACAATACTGTATCACAATGTTCCACAATGTCAAATGTTTCAGGAGTCAAGGCCTGAGTCTTCACCAGATTCTGCATCATCATGGATACAGTTTTTGCATGTAATATTTTTGCAACCTCTGCAAGCTGAAATACCTCTTACACCATTCTTCTTGCAGCTGCACCACCGGTTACATCAATCTCCAGAACAATTGCAGCTTGTATACCGGAGTAGCTCCTCAAGAGCTATGGGGTCTAGTGGTGATGAACATGTCATCCATCTATTGTTACTGGGGTCTAAAGACATGCTATGCAGAAGCAACCAGTCCCAGGGCTTGGAGATAGGTACTGAAAGACTAATGTGCAGCTTTACTCTCTGTTGTAGGTAGATTTTCTGGTTTGATCAGCCCAGCTGTCACCTTCCATGAGAACATGTTATATCGAATTGCACCCAAAGTAGTACTTGATGCATGGTATATGTACTGGAAAATTGCAGTACCAGCCTTGATCACCTCGTCCTTAGTAGCCTGTATACATCAAAGAAAGATGTCAATTTGTTCATCAATGTCCCTTTCACAAAACTAGTTAAATAGTCAGTTTTCCAAAGCCTCCGATTGCAGAAATGGTATCACAACAAGTGAAGACAATTACAAATGAGTAAGTAGCGCCACAGAGAGACCTTGTTGAGTCTTACTGACAGTGTACGAGCCTATCGACGTCATTAAGAAGAGTCAATGATTGGTGTTTGAGCAATGATGCACCAGCATTACCAGCATATCTGTCTTTTATCTGCACCTGATAAAATAAAATATATATGCAAAAATGTCTTGATGTGTGCGAAAAAATGCTGTGCAATTCTAACAATGCTGATAATCTTCTTTTATGAGGATCAGTAGGATTGCTACCAACATGGTACATCAAAATACATCAAAATATAATAAAACATCAACCTCAGAAATTGATTGATGTAATAAATGTAACATTGCTACATAATGTTTGATATACCTCAACAGTCAGCTGTAGAATCATTGACACACTGCTTTAAAATGATCTGCTCTTACTGGAATGTTGAAAAAGGAAGATTTATGAGCCCCTTCCTTGTTATGAGTATTGTCCAGGATTAAATCCGGCCGAATATGTATATCATAGCAGGAGTTCTTGGCACACCGGATGTGGTCGTGATCTTTTGGTGAGCTGCAATACAAATAGAAAGACAACAATGGTCTTCTAAGAGTGACTACCAAGACGCTGCACGTAGCAAAGCAACCTCCTGCCAAATTTGCCCTTGTTTCCATTTCACAGCCATCAACAGCACGATTAGTGAGGTCAAGCCGTTGTGTCAGCTTCTACAGGCTAGTCTTGGAAAAGCCTGTTTTGTTCCCTTGTTCAATTTATGATTTATGTTGCTGAACAAGGGCAAGGGGAAGGGATTCAGTTCATACTCAAAGCTTGTCTCAATTGCCATATCTCATTGAGCGAAGATTATCATTCGGTTGAACACCTTGACTGACCTTAGGTGAATCATCTTGTCATTGATCATGGAAATCTTTCTGAGAGATGACAGGGCCTGTACCTTGAACTTAACTTCTATGGGCCATTGGCTGTCCATCCAGCTTTATCTGCATATGCCTCTCAACTTCAGCCGTTCTCCCTGCATTAATTGAATCATTTGCAATGCCTGTTGATCCCGTTCAGAAGGACACAAGCAACTACTTGTTTCGAACATATTCAAAGGGGTTGTTCTCCTCAAACCTTTTGAGAGCAAGTTCAACCACTTTCAGCATCTCGCTCCATCCTTGTTTTGGCAAGATCTTTGGGGAGTAGACCTCTTTTGACACCTTTCCTTCATTTGTTGGTTAACATCGGATAAATGGTTTAGGGTTTGCACCTATCATTTGTGGTCTGAATCACAATTTATGAATCTCCCTCTGCTCAACCCACCATCTGACTTGGCTGGCTTTTATAGTGTTTGCTAGATATAAATGTTACGCTAGGTGCCAGACAGACAAATTATGACGAAAGGAAACGGACAAAGTGGCTTCTGCATATGCCAACAGAGTAAGGTATTCTTTAAAAATGGTCTATCCAAGCATCTGTGCTGGCATCTCCGGGCCCTCACAGATGAAGCAAGTGAGCAGAGGCTTGCAATCAACGTTTCTATGCTAACTCCAAAATGCTAAACTGCATTACAAAGGTAAAAGGCTGTAACTACATTTTTTGTTAAACATACCAAACATTTTGCAGTTTTTTAAAAATTTATTTTATATTTTTTTATTCCGTTTTTTTTTTTACATTAAAAGGGTACTGACTAAGGGACAACAGCAATACGTTAAACAAAATCCACTTCTCGCCAGACCTTGTAAACAGGACAGTAGGAGAAATAGAAGCAAAGGGTGGAGGTCCATTTTAACATTAGTGTCTTGACACTCCTCTTATGAAAAAATTCAAGTTAAAGCAGGTGGAAAAAAAGAAAAAGGAAGAGAGTTCAAGAGTTTACCAGTGTATAGGATGCAAGAGTTAACTCTCTTGGAGGCATGCAGTTAGCAAGTTCTGAGGAGCAGTTAGCATGAAATAAGCGGTAGAAAACCGATAAAGGATGCAACATTGTGTCGGTGACTTAAACTTGCAGTGATTCTCGACCGGGGGGGTGCGGACACTCATCCGGGGGGTGCGCGAGCACAGGACGGAAGGAGAAAAAATCACGGAAAATCACAGACTCACTGGCTATTAGTACAAAGGAGATGCAGCTGTTCTGCCCTCCGGTATATGCCCTCCCCCCCCTACCCCCCTTGTAGGAGGAGAAGGAGGAGAAAGAGGAAAAGGAAGAGAAGGAGGAGAAGGAAGAAGAGGAGGAGAAGGAAGAGAAGGAGGAGAAGGAAGAAGAGAAGGAGGAGAGGAAGGAAGGAAGGAGGTAGAAGGTAGAGGGGAAGAGAGAGAGGTGGGGGGAGGAGAGAGAGGAGAACAGGGTAGATGAAGCGTGGGAACGGACAGGGAGCCTCGTGGTTTGCCCTCCATAGGGGGTAGTCTCTGTGTGTGTGGGTGTGGGGTGATGCGATGCTATGAGCTCAGGTGTGAGATCCACGAAACACTTACTGCAGCAATAACTGTGCCGGTAGGAAGATAACGCCAAGTTGAGATCCACGAAAGGGCTAACGCTTACTTGCAGGGGTACAGTGACGTCACAAACAGCAGAAAATTGGTTAAGCTCCCCGCCATAACTTACTACTTTCTTAACCAGTAGTAACTTTGTCTATTTTCTGTTTTCGTGAGTGAAATGAAAGGAAATGTATGTTCAAAACATTATTGTAGCCATATAATTATATAAAATAGTACCTGATCTACAGACATAGGTTTGCATGCAAATAAAAGCTACGATCTTATGAAGCGTACGTCTGGCAGCAGCGATGTCCCCGGCTGCTTTCCCCCCCCACCCCTCTCTCTCTCTCTCCTTTCCATACTAAGGATACTGTTACGTATAGTTTCCTTGTTCCATACACTAAAATAAAATAAAGGTATAGGTATAAAAAGGGTATATTTAACGTTCGTATTTATATACAATTCCTATGCGTAAGAGAGAGAGAGAGAGAGAGAGAGAGAGAGAGAGAGAGAGAGAGAGAGAGAGAGAGAGAGAGAGAGAGAGAGAGAGAGAGAGAGAGAGAGAGAGAGAGAGCGAGAGCGAGAGCGAGAGAGAGAGAGAGAGAGAGAGAGAGAGAGAGAGAGAGAGAGAGAGAGAGAGAGAGAGAGAGATATCGTAGATTTACCTCTTATTTATTCTTATTATCTATTGATAGAAGGGAACAAGGTTACTGCATGTATATA
>JAPQNM010000026.1:734373-736873 GCA_029783475.1 Metacarcinus magister
TCTGTGCTGTATATCTCTCACCTAATTCCTCTGACTATGTAAAATTCTTTGACTATTTGACTTCCAAGGTGGAGCACATCCTATCTCACTTTCCTTATGCTGAGATCTCCATTTTAGGGGATTTCAATGTTCACCACCAGCTTTGGCTTTCATCTTCTTTCACTGACCAACCTGGTGAACAAACCTTCAACTTTGCTATCCTTCATGACCTAGAGCAGCTAGTGCAGTTCCCTACCCGTATCCCTGACCGCCTTGGAGACACACCCAACATTCTTGATCTTTTCCTAACTTCCAACCCTTCAGCTTACTCTGTTAAACTTTCCTCTCCGTTGGGCTCCTCCGATCACAATCTTATTTCCGTTACCTGTCCTATCACTCCAGTGCAGCCTCAGGACCCGCCTAAGCAGAGGTGCTTCTGGCATTTCAACTCTGCTAAGTGGGAAGACCTGAGGCAGTACTATTCTGATTTTCCTTGGGATGATTATTGCTACCATGTCAGAGATCGTTCTCTGTGTGCCGAGCGCATAACAGAGGTGATTATCTCTGGCATGGAGCTATACATTCCTCATACTTTCTCTAATACTAAAGCAAAAAGCCCTGGTTTAACTCTGCTTGTTCTCGTGCTGTCAATGATAGAGAGGCGGCTCACAAACGGTACCGTAGCCATCCATCTGCTGAAACTCATGCCCTTTATATTTCTGCCCGTAATCATGCCAAATCTATTCTTCAACTTACTAAAAACTCTTTCATCAATAGAAAATGTCAAAATCTTTCCAACTCTAACTCTTCTCGTGATTTCTGGCATCTAGCCAATAATATCTCTAACAATTTTACTTCTTCATCTTTCCCTCCTTTACTTCAACCAGATGGCCCCACAGCTGTCTCTTCTTTCTCTAAAGCTGAACTCTTCGCTCAAACCTTTGCTACCAACTCTACTTTGGATGATACTGGACATATTCCTCCTACTCCTCCACCCTCTGACTACTTCATCCCTAAAATTAGAATTCTTTATTATGACGTTTTCCAGGCCCTCTCTTGCCTTGATTCTCGGAAGGTTTACGGTCCGGATGGAGTCCCTCCTGTTGTTCTCAAAAACTGTGCTTCCGAACTCGCTCACTGCCTGGTCAAACTCTTTCGTCTGTGTCTCTCTACTTCTACCTATCCTTCTTGCTGGAAGTTTGCTCACATTCAACCTGTCCCTAAAAAGGGTGACCGCTCCAATCCTTCTAACTACCGCCCTATAGCTTTGATTTCCTGCCTTTCTAAAGTCTTTGAATCTGTCCTTAACAAGAAGATAATGAGGCATCTATCAGCTCACAACCTTCTCTCTGATTGCCAGTATGGTTTCCGTAAAGGCCGATCTACTGGTGATCTTCTTGCTTTCCTAACTGAATCTTGGTCATCCTCTTTTAGGGACTTCGGTGAAACTTTTGCTGTCGGCCTTGACATATCGAAAGCCTTCGATAGAGTCTGGCATAAATCTTTAATTTCTAAACTACCCTCCTACGGATTCTATCCTTCTCTCTGTACCTTCATCTCTAGTTTCCTTTCCGACCGGTCTATTGCTGCTGTAGTGGACGGTCATTGTTCTTCTCCTAAAACTATTAACAGTGGTGTTCCTCAGGGTTCTGTCCTATCACCCACTCTCTTTCTATTATTCATCAATGATCTCCTAAATCTGACTCAATGCCCTATCCACTCCTATGCTGATGACACCACCTTGCATTTTTCAACGTCGTACAACAGACGCCCAACCCAACAAGAATTAAATGACTCAAGGCGAGATGCTATAGGACGCTTAACTTCTGATCTTTCACTTGTTTCTGATTGGGGCAGAGCAAACCTAGTTTTGTTCAATGCCTCAAAAACTCAATTACTACAAGTAACTTCCAGATAACTATCCCCTCTTCTTCAATGACACTCAACTTCCCCTCTCCACCACATTAAACACACTCGGTCTATCCTTTGCTAAAAATCTAAACTGGCAATTTCATATCTCTACTCTTGCTAAATCAGCTTCCAAGAAGTTAGGTGTCCTATGACGTCTTCGTCAGTTTTTCTCTCCCTCTCAGCTGATTGCTCTGTACAGGGGC
Organism: Metacarcinus magister; assembly: GCA_029783475.1. NCBI lineage: Eukaryota > Metazoa > Arthropoda > Malacostraca > Decapoda > Cancridae > Metacarcinus > Metacarcinus magister. Next base: position 736,467 of record JAPQNM010000026.1, read on the forward strand.
CTTATCCGCCCATGTATGGAGTATGGCTCACTTGTCTGGGGGGGCTCAACTCACACAGCTCTTTTAAACAGCGTGGAGTCTAAAGCTTTTCGTCTCATCAACTCTCCTCCTCTAACTGACTTTCTTGATTCTTTAAGTCACCGCCGCAATGTTGCATCTTTATCTATCTTTTACCGCTATTTTCATGCTGACTGCTCTTCTGAACTTGCTAACTGCATGCCTCCCCCCCTCCCGCGGCCTCGCTGCACAAGACTTTCTACTTCTTCTCATCCTTATTCTGTCCATCTTCCTAATGCAAGAGTTAACCAGTATCTTCACTCTTTTATCCCTTACACTGGTAAACTCTGGAACTCTCTTCCTTTGTCTGTTTTTCCACCTGCCTATGACTTGAACTCTTTGAAGAGAGG